>JAPMLY010000549.1:0-115000 GCA_026401115.1 Tetraselmis chui
GCAAAGGTGACCCTCCCCCCTCTCTGCCACACCCGCCTCTCTCTGCTTTGTACACCCTCCTCAGGTTCACATACAGTGACAAACGCACCCAAGGCACAAACGATGAAGAAAAAGAAAAGCACAAGGATAGTACGGTAATCGCATCATCCAGCTGACGCGACTCGGCCCAACTTTTTATTGCCACTTCTCTATCACCACCGCCGGGAGAGTTGACCCTCACCTGAGTTGAGCTGCTCATACTGCGACCGATCGCTCTCCGGCACCTCAGCCACGCCTGCGAGCGGAGGAGGGTGTCATGGGTAATGCGAGACGTGCGTGTGTGAGCCTGTGTGTGTGTGAGCGTGAGCGTGTGTGTGTGTAGGGGGAGGCTGTGAAAGTGTGAGGGGAGGAAGGAGCGGGCAGCGCACTCTCTTCCAGGAAGGGCCAGCTCTCTAGCTCTTCACACAGCAGCTTCAGCGCCACCCGGTTCTCCGGGATCTGCCCCTCTGTGATGCGCGTCAGCGCGAGCGCCCGCTCGTAACGCGAAGGCACGTTCTACATATTGCAGGACTGGCGCTCAGAACCAGGCATGCATCCCCCCTCCCCCCCCCCCCCCCCCCCCCCCCAAACAGTGTATTGCCAGGAAAGCCTGAAAATAATGGTTCATACATGGGTGCATATCGGAACGCCTCTTCTAATTATCATCTGTAAACATGTTGCGTGACAGCAGTGCCAGCCACAACCTGCACTGCCCTCTGATGACACCTCACGCCATGTGTGCTGATGAGCATGAGGTTGAATGGGGGTAAGAGGTGAGCGTGGGGGTAGAGGTGAGGTTGAGGAGCGGGGGCTTTCTTACCTGAATGCCCAACACCTTGTTGCGTTCGATTTCCTCGGGCTGCTCTATCTCGATGGTTAGCTGGATTTCAGAGAGCCCCATCCGGCGCCGTTCCCTCAGCAGCTTCAGCACCTTGACAACCCGCTGGCAGTAGTCCCGTGCATCCTGGGCGTCGCAGTGAGCTGGACACGTAAGTTGGGAAAAGCTCACATTTTTTGTATAATTTGTGTCCGTCGTAAACGAGCCAGGAGTCGGAAAAGGGGAAACGACGTCGGAAAGGTGCGATCTCCGCTTCCCGTGCAGCACCATACGCACCTCGTCAGACACTATGTCTCCACCCACAACCTCGGTGCTCTCAACCGCCACGACTAAGGAACAAAGAAGGCGTCAGAGAGAAACAGAAGGAAACAAAGCGAAACTGTTTGTATCTGCGACTCATCGAGCGAGGGGGTGACGAGTGCTGACCCACCGTCCGCTTGGTTCTTCTGCTTGAGGTAGAGGTCGATGTCTTTTTGGAGGTCATCCAGGTTGCTCTCTACGAACACCTCCTCGTCAGGGGTGGCGCGGGCGGCCACCCGGCGCGCGGAAGAGGGAGGGGTGCGGAGGCGGAGCTGCGACAGTGCGGGGCGCGCGCCCACTCGCGCTCGGCCAACTGTCTTGTGCCTACTAGCATTATTATGTGCCGCCGCTGCCGTCGCGCCGGTCGTGGCTGCCACAGCGAAAGGCATCTCTGCAAGCGAACTGGTTGCTTAAAATCCGTAAGATAGATGCAGAGGAATTCGCCCTCTGTCTCTGTGCCGGACCTGTGGAAGAGTCCCGACGGCAGTGCTGCTGATTCCTTAAGGTTGTGGATCAGCCTGAACTCGCTCTGATCTGTCAGTGAGGCGAACAACGGCGCTCGCCGCTTGGTACGTACTGGATACGGACCCAGCATTGCAGCCAATCAACGGCGAGGCCGCCCCGACGATGATGTCACGTGAATACGTACGTTTAAGACCGATTGCCATATTTTTAACTGATCAAATTTACCGAAAAACTGCGCAGCAAACAATATGTCCCAAATTTTTAAAATATAGAAAAGCAATTTCTCCGTACTGAGTCAGAATTTGAGAGAAATAAACGGACAGATTTGGCAGCCGCAGAAAATCACTACGCCCTAAACCCTAAAAATCACTAAACCCTAAACCCGCTCTGCTTCACAGCGTGCGTGAATAGATGGTTAACAGCTGCGGCGCTCAGAGCTGTAGTCCGAGCAACGGCGACCCACCTGACACACAGCGAGACATACAGACCTGCTTGTAGTGGGGTGGGCACTGACACAAGCAAAGCGTAAGGTATGGGAGAATTCCAGATGCTGTGTTGCTGTGACTTGGCAAGACGACACCGCACTGTCGAGAACGGCGCGAGCGTATTTTTGTGCCTAGAGGCTAGCGAGGGGAAGGAAACGCGGAAACTGGAAAGGGCCAAGGAGGGGGGGGCGCCCGTTCGTTTGACTACTCTCTAATCGGTCGGTCGCGTGCGCTGGGTGTTTTGTCGTCTCAGGATCGAGCACGCAAGGGTCGCAGTCCTCAGCGCCGAGGTACGGGTATAACCTGTCTTCTCGGACGGCTGTAAATTGTCGCGTTACGCCGGGCGCAAACAGTTCCGAGGAGAGTACCATAGATGTCGCCACTTGGGCGAGCCGCATTTACGGCGGGAGGGACCCTGTTTGCCATCGGCGCAGGCACGGTGCTCGTCTCTACAGTCTGCCTAGCCGGCGTGCGAGGCGCCCTGGCTGTCCACCGGGTGAGACGCAACGTAAAAAACTGTGTTTTCTTGAAGACGTGTTAGGTCACGGTGCCTCGCTTTTCTTACATTTTCTGACAGTTCAATGTCATCTCGATTGCAGAAAAAATTTGCAGTGGCATGTCCGCCGTGCTCGGGCCGGGGGAAGCTGTCGTGTGAGGTTTGCAGAGGTACTCACCGCGCTCTGCCCTGACACAACGCAACGCCACAATGACGAATTACGCATCACTCATACAATGCAATTCAATGTGTTCTGACTTCCAAGGAAAGGGGTGGGGAGGAAGGGGACACTCACTCTCTCTCTCTCTCTCTCACACACACACACACACACACACACACACACACACACACACACACACACACACACACACACACACACACACACACACACACACACGCACACGCACACACACACACACACACACACACACACACACACACACACACACACACACACACACACACACACACACACACACACACACACACACGCAAACAGGGTGAGAGTGAGAGAGAGTGAGTGAGGGGAGGGAGAATACCTTACTTAGCGAACTCGTTTTCTATGGCATGCTCTATTTAATTTCGGTCACATTAATGGGGTTGGTTGTGGCTGTCCTCCCTCGCTGTTCAGGTGATGGCGTCATGGACTGGTCGCCCTTTGAGGAGGCTCACATCTATAGACACTGCCTGTGCCCAGCATGCAATGGCACCAAAGATCAAAAGTGCTTGAACTGCCTGGGCGCGGGTGTCGTAGATGCGTAGGTGGGCTGCCCATTCAGGGCACTATGCGTGGCAGCTGTGTTTCGCTGAAAGTCTGAATAACAATACACATCTCACAACCCAGTCCTGTGTCCTCCACCTGCTCTGGTCACATTTTCAGTCACATGTGCCTGCTCCTTGGATGCGCACCTCATTTGCCTTCGTCTGCTAGCACTCAACCGCCACACTGTTGTACTCACACGATTGATAGGCCCGTCAAGGAGACTATATCCTTCATGATCAACAACATGCGGGGAATGCTGGCATATGGAATTATGGAGTATGCTCGTATGGGAGAGAGAGGAGTCGAGATTCGCCTGCTTCCCTGGGACTGGATGAAATGCACAACGGCGGCCACTCTGATGATATCACACACGTATTGGTGTGTGAAACATTGCAGCAGCGGAGCAGCAGTGGTTGAGCTCTTTGCAATCATCGCAGTGTGTGACCTGCTTGTTCACTTTAAACTGCTGAAACTATCTGTTGTGTTTACCCTTGCACGCGACTGAGGTACGTCGTAGTTCGCTCGACCAGAACTAGTTTTCCGGGGTGATTTCAAAATAGTAATGAAATTCTTTTTGGAGCATTCTCATCACAGCATCAGCTTCATTGAGCGAAGAACGCTGAAAACCACTGCAAACATTTCAATGGAGCGGGCTAATGGGTTATCAACAGCTTCGAAAATATGTTTCGCGCGGTCGTAAAATTATTGAACCCTTTAATCCCTACAGCACGTCCCGTACAGGGCGGGGAAAAATGGAAAATATGATCGGACACGCTTATCGCGATGGAATATGAATAGTGATCTCTGCTAAGGAGTGCCGTCCGCGAAAGACGATGGTATCCTGTAGTATCCGCTAAAGACGACATGTTAAGCTGCGATGCATTATGGATTACCGGGCCTTGACGATGTTAACTCGCCTGTTGCCTGCCTTCTCGCTCAGGCTTCTGCGCGCTTGTTTTCTTCTTCTTTGCTACTACTTTCTTTGTAATAAATATGAAATCGATTTTACCCCGCCTGCACTTTGCCAGCTTGTATGCCAGCTCATGAAATCTGAGATCCTCCAGTCCGGCTCGTAAAGTGCGATGCCGCTATATAATTTTCAAGCGTAGCCGAATGAAAAGGAATTGTACTAGTACTCCAGAAGCGACGGTTGTCGTAGTGTCTTCGGATGTAGTCCGCCTGTTGATATCAATACCCTGTCATAATGTAGGGTCTGGATAAGGGTTCAGATGCTATCGGCGGCCAGCGCGGCAGCAGCACGCAACCTTGGCGGTCCACAGGCCACAGCTGGCATCGCAGGCCGTCAAGCGGTGAAGCGACGCGCAATTGCGAGCTTGCTTGTCGATATTGAGAAGAGTAGCAGTGCTCCCGCCCAACACCTGACCTAACGCGCTATCGTCCCCTATAAACTGTCTTATCCCTTAGAGCCGCCTTCCCCTCTCACGGGCTCCAGTTCGACCCACAGTTTACCTCCCCGACGCCATGGCCACCACCACCGCCGCCTTCTGTAGCACCGGCGCAACTGCCCGCACGGCGTCCTCGTCAAAGGCCGCCCGCTCCGTCGCCGGCCGAAGCAGCCTACAGGTTGGCCTCATCCACACTCCCGCCAGCCCCCTGACTCACTATCTGCCAGCGTCCCTTGCAGACAACAGCAACTCTACTCGAGAATCACCACTCACTCCTTGACTTCGTCGCACTCAGAATGTACTGTAATCAAATTGGGGCTTTTCTCTTATTTTATCAACTACTTTACCGACAGGGAACTCAACTGAGGCACAGGGCAGCGCCCAGCAGCGGGTCCGTCAGCCACCGCCGCCGTAGTTCTACCCCTTGCAGCGTAGTGCTCGCGTCCAGCGGCACCCCATACGTCCCACCCGCGTGGCCTGGCCGCTGCGTGCCCCCCGAGGTGACGCCTAAAGGGCTCAAGACCTTCAGCCTCATCGGTTCCACCGGCTCCATCGGCACCCAAACGCTGGACATCGTGGAAGAGCACCCTGACCGCTTCCGTATCTGTGCGCTCGCGGCGGGCTCCAACGCGCAGCTGTTGGCGGAGCAGACGCGCAAGTTCAAGCCCAGCCTGGTTTGCATTCAGAATGAGGCCAAGGTGGGCGAGCTGAAGGAGCTGCTCAAGGGGCACAGCCCCATGCCTGAGATCGTAACGGGGATGGCAGGTGTAGTGGAGGTGGCTGTGCATCCGGAGGCACAGGCGGTGGTGACGGGGATTGTGGGGTGCGCGGGGCTGCAGCCCACGGTCGCGGCCATCAAGGCAGGTAAGGACATCTGCCTGGCCAACAAGGAGACCCTCATCGCAGGTGGACCCCACGTGCTGCCGCTTGCGGAGGAGTACGGCGTGAAAATTCTGCCAGCGGACAGCGAGCACAGTGCGCTGTTTCAGTGCATCCAGGGGCTGCCCGAGGGCGGCCTGCGCCGCATCATCCTCACAGCCAGCGGGGGCGCATTCAGGGACCGTCCGGTAGAGACTCTGAAGGACGTGCGTGTGGAGGACGCCATCAAGCACCCCAACTGGTCGATGGGGAAGAAGATCACAGTGGACAGCGCGACACTGATGAACAAGGGGCTGGAGGTCATCGAGGCGCACTACCTCTACGGCACAGACTACGACAATATCGAGATCGTGATCCACCCGCAGAGCATCATCCACTCCATGGTGGAGACCGCGGACAGCAGCGTGCTGGCGCAGCTAGGCTGGCCCGACATGCGGCTGCCCATCCTGTACACCATGTCGTGGCCGGAGCGGCTAAACACCTCCGAAGACACCTGGCCCCGCCTGGACTTCATCAAGATGGGCGACCTCACGTTCAAAAAGCCCGACAACGCCAAGTACCCCTCCATGGACCTCGCCTACGCCGCTGGCCGCGCCGGGGGTACCATGACCGGCGTACTCAGCGCTGCCAATGAGCAGGTAATTCATTTCCCCTCTCAGCGCATGTGATGAGCATTATAGTCCACAATTATAGCAGAAATGGAGACAAAGCGTGAAAGCAGGGATGTGAGGGATCGACCGAGCATACTCCAAAATGTTAAGATTGTGAAAGTTCCTTTGTACTGAGGGCGCATGAACTGATGTAGTAGCATGGGGTTCGTGGGTTTGGGGCTGGCGCTGGCACTGATTTGCAAATGGCCTCTTTTTTGTGTGCCTCAGGCGGTTGAGATGTTCTTGAACGAGGAGATCGGGTACCTGGACATTTGCAAGGTCATCGAGGCATGCTGCGACAAGCACCAGAACGAGCTCATCCTGAAGCCCAGCCTGGATGAGATCGTGCACTACGACGACTGGTCGCGCGATTTCGTGAGGGATCTGGTGCACAGCAGCGCCTTCAACCCCACTCTGCCCACTGCAGCCAGCGTTTAAAGCGCCGGACTGCGTTTCATGTGTGCGCAGGTGTGAATCGGCACTGTTTCGCTATGGGGCTATCCGTATTAACTTTTACCTAATGTGCTTTCGACTCAAACTTCCATCCGTCAGAATTGACGTGTCTTTGACATCAAATCAGGTGAAGCATGCGTCTCCATCACAATAACCGTGTAGTGTAGATTCATCGGTCCCCTCTCCACGCTGCAACCATCGCCTACTTTCACCCCTCACCAGGCTGCAGCTCATCAAGGGGTACCAGCGGGGCAATGGTTTCGTGCCTATGATTGAGGCATGGATGTGTCAGGAGTATGGCAGTACGCTCCACGCCAGTTCATACACATCCACACACACCCCCGCGCGCGCACATACACATACACACAGCTTCATGCTTCTGATGGAGGAAGGTCTGTGGTCATGAACGTCGCAGTGCGCTCCGCAACGCATTTAACACACACATATACCCCTTTCCAACACACACACACACACACACACAGCAAGCATTTGCAGACTCGATACTTGTGGAAGTAGCTGAATGCCGGTTTCCCCACTGTTGGGCCCATTTGCCGACTGGAGTCAGGCCTTTGCTGGCAGAATCATTTTGTCTTTACTGCTTGCGTAGCTCTTCTGAGAACTCTTACATCCACGAGTTCTGGGACTGTGTCACATTTCCGACGCGTGGGCTGGTAATCTGACACGATGGCTCCCACTGACTCGTCCGTCGCGTATCCTTCCAGTCAAATTGCCGCATCGGGGCGGGGAATTGAAGGAATTGGGCGGCTTTTGGGCGTCAGTCACGGATTGTGTATGAAGCAATGGCCTCACGTGCGGGTTTCTGTGCGCTGGCAATGTGGATGCGAATATTCTAACTGACTTAGTTTCCGCGAGCGCTCAATGCCGATGTGAAGAGTCCAGCCGCTGTGACAGGTCTTTTGCAAATGTAATTTTGACATCGTCTGAAATGGCCCAAGTATGAGCGTACATGTGGAGGAGGTGTCAAGAAAGAACAGCAGGAGGAGTGAAAACAGGGTTTTTGCGCATGCGCGTGCTATGCATGTGTTTATTATGAGAGTGATCCACATTTGACGGTGGAGTTCCCCTCCCCCCCCCCCCCCCTCTCCGCCAGGTTAATGTTCCCAGTGTCACAGGTGCCTCTCTCTACTCATTCGAATAAATGTACGATCGACTTGGAGAGAGGGTGGTAGGCAGCCCAAAGGGTAGCGTCAACTTGGGACTCACGAACCATATAAATGCAGGCGAGCAAGAGAGCTATTTGCTTCGTGTCTATCCATTGGCCATACGGTTTTCCTATCATTGCCTTTGAGCTGCTTCTCTGGTCAATCAATGCTCGGTTTGAAATACTATTTAGCCACCACATATCATCTCCCAACAAATATGTGACCTGGGCTACCATATTTGACGATGAGTAAGAATGTATTAATTGCTGACGTACTTTTTTCGCTATGTTGTGATAAACCGCTTTCATTTTCATGTTTTCCTGTTTTTTTTTATTGGGAGGCTATAAAACTGAATTGCATGCATAGCAAGCCATATAGAAATGCGGGCAGAGTACAAGCAAAGGCAAACTAGGAGGGAATGAGTGACAGCAAGGACAGGGTTGTGGTTTGCTGCTTGCATGAAGCTTCTTATGCATATATTTTGTAAAACATACACAGTTCCGGGTGCAACGATCTGTCTCGATCACAGTACCATTAATTGTACCTGTACATCGCTTTCGGTAATTCCCCTCTAGGGATAGCTTCATATCAAAAAATCCGAGAGAGAGAGAGAGAGAGAGGAGAGAGAGAGAGAGAGAGAGAGAGAGAGAGAGAGAGAGAGAGAGAGAGAGAGAGAGAGAGAGAGAAAAAAAACCTTATTGCTCATATTGTTATTCTTGTAACGAATTTTTTAAACCTCGGTAAGTATCACATACACATATCAGATCGTAGGAGGTACGTTTCTTATTATGACCTATTATTAGCGTATCTTAAATTACCTTCCCTCATCGCTTCTAATTAGACGATTAATATAGGTGACTTTTGTATGACTTGCATGGCTATTTGACTTGTAACTCTTGTATGACTTGTATGGTTATATGACTTGTATGGTTGTTGCTTACTTGGTTCTTGTATGACTTGCGTATAGAGAAGGCAAGCGAGTGAAATGGCTGCTTAATCCGAGGGATACCGTTGTGGACCAAGTTTCATTCTATGACGTGGGAAAAGGCTTGGGAGAGAGCGGAAATGAAAAAGTTGTTTTGGTGCAAGGAATGCATGCGTGGAAAGTTAAGTTTGCACATGTAAGATTACATTTCACTTTTTGGAAACGACAAGTTGACGGAATATAAGCTCTTGCGGCTTAGTTTGACGTATTGTACTTGTTGTGAATAATTAAGGGAAAGGCTCCGTGCCCGGATAGCGAGGCTATCAGCTTGCCGGTGAAGGATTTGGCCTTGAAGAATAACACGAGAACCGTGTTTTCTATCCAAAATCCAATGCATGGAGGCGAAGCATTTGTCGCGGACAGTTGTGGTGTAAACGTCAAGCAATTCATGAAGACACAAGCAAGCATACTAGATGTGAAGGAGAGGTTGGAGCTACCGTTCACGGCCTCACCATATAGTGAGGCAGTAGTTTATCCGTTGGCTATGGTGGCGCCTTGTATGATGGAACAACTCGTCCGTAAATGCATTTGCTTAGTGGAGGAATTAAGGACATTCATACCACCGGAGGGGTATAGTAGGCAACTATTTGCAGATGTGTGGGAGTTTGACACATCTTCGGTGCCGGCGGTCCCTAACGGAGTAGTTCACTACGCACGTTTAGAGGAGGCACGGTTGATATATTTGACAAGACCCATAGAGACGGTCTTTCTTGCTGACTCCCTTTCTGCAAATGGGATGTTAGTACTAAGAAAGTTAGGCATGCCCGTTGGTCCAATGGTGGAGGATGTGTATGAATGCGAAGTGCCCGTGTTTGAAGAGGACAATAATTGTCCGAATTCAATTTCGCGTTTGAGGCAGTTTTTGACGTGTATTGGAACTTCATTAGTGGAAGATCCCGATTTTGAGAATGAATAGGATGGTTTCCATTTGTTATGGAAATGAAGGGTAGTAAAAATATCCACACCTAGAAAGCAAAATTTGTAACATTTCGTAAGCAAGATCCTCGTGCTTGGTTAAAGATGAAAACGAACTCATTATTATTATTCGAAAATTTTCGTGCATTACTCGTCGTATCTTCGAATATTGACTTTACGTGATTCGGAACGTTTTCCACGTTTCTAGGAATAAGAAACGTGTTGGCTTTGATATAATAATAGAATAGCCGATTGCTATTTCCAATACAGTATGCAATAAAATACTGAAATACTTACTTACATAACTTACTTATGTACAAATATCTCTCTCCCTCTCCCTCTTCTCTCTCCTTCTTCTCTCTCTCTCTCCCTCGCCCTCTCTCTCTTCCCCCCATCTCCATCTCTCTCTCTCTCTCTCTCTCTCTCTCTCTCTCTCTCTCTCTCTCTCTCTCTCTCTCTATCCCTCCCTCTCCCACCCTCCTCTCATTCGCTCTCCCTCTCTCCCCTCAGACCCTTCACACCCTCCTTTCTCTCTTCTCTCTATCTTCCCTTTCCTTCCTGCCTTTCTCTCTCGCTCTCCCTCCCCTCTCCCTTTCTCTCTCTCTCCACTCTCACTTACACCCCCCCCTCTCTCTCTCTCTCTCTCTCTCTCTCTCTCTCTCTCTCTCTCTCTCTCTCTCTCTCTCTCTCTCTCTCTCTCTCTCTCTCTCTCTCTCGCAATACCAAGTGTGCTTGCCGTCATGATTTTTGTGCTTTCCCAAGCATTCATTAACTTCGAGGATTGACACTTTCATCATATAATATCATATGTATGCATTAACTTACAATCACACATTCGAATTTATATGTAAACATTATAAATTCCTTACAATTTTTTTTTAATAGTATTGTAACCATGTACATACTGACCATAAATATGAATATTTTTTATTAAAAGGGGAACATGAAGGCATGCCTCAATGTGAGCACTGCCCTCTTGCAAAGTGTTAATTATACAAACTAGATCGTTGCTAGCGAGCAAACATAACGACGGAACTAAATCACAACGACCACAGCAACGCAACTGCTCGTATGATTACGCGTACGAGTGCGCCAACCTTCTACATGCAAGCAATAACGACCTATCTGCCACGATAACAGACAATAAACATACTTGTATATATAAAATAAAGTACAATCATTACTCACATGTTGAAAAGAAACGCCGGCACAACCTCCATCCGCGTCTTAGGTACGCTACTAACTCCTCCTCTCCTTTCCGAAACGGGTGCAATGCGCTTGCTCGGCTCATATATGTATTTTTAGAAGACATACCCGCACGTAAATGTTATTATACGCTTACGTAGCACTACACTCTTCCCATAAAGTCCGTTACTAGTGAAATAGGGCCTTTCGCGTAGGGCGGGTGTTTATCATGTAGGGTTTCTAGGGTTTAACTGTACTTTAGCTCGTTGAAAAGGCGGACCGAAAGTTGTGTTGACGGTGAAGTAAAGGGGGAAGCGGGGCACAAATGGGGCCCGTCACGGCTACGAACTGACGTATTAGGGTTTGCGGGTCAACCCCGATTTCGGGGCATACCCTGATTCGGGCGCCCCGGAATTCGGATTTTCCACACTTTGGCTCGTGAAAACTCCCGAAATCGGCGACACAACACGCGATTTTTATGGTCCCAGCATGCTGTCCGCAAACATGGGAGCACGTGGGTGTGATGGCATGTGCCGTTAAGATGCTTGACGTGGGTGGGATAGGGGCCGGAAACCCACAGCTTGGGAGGCTTAAAAAAGCCTATCTTTGCCGTACGGTGTCCGATTCGAGCAAACCAAGTTGCAAATGGAAGCCCTTCCCCCAAGTAAATATAAGTTTTCAACTTAATTTACGCCTACCTACGCCTACCGGCCGGTTTTTGCGTCAAATCCGCCGTCCGATGCCATCCAGCCCCTCGTACAGCCAACTAAAGTTTTTAGGGTCTCAAAATCTGCCACATTCGCGCGGGGCTAGCAACCCTTGGACAGGTGGTACCCGCACACCCGCTCCGCCAATACGCTCAACAATCAGCGCTCTATATTTCGTCTATTCACGGCGTCACCCATTTCATGCCCCATGTTGGCATGGCGCCGTGCCATTTGCCGCATGCCAAACCAAGGCCCGTGCTAGGGTACTTTGAAAGCTCCCCGCCATATTTCACGCCCGGCGGTGCGAAAGCTTGAAAGGCCAGCGATCCGCGCGCTGGAGTGCTTACACTCCAAGTCAACCGTCCCTCAAGCCCAATAGGTCCCTAGCCCGTGCTCCTTGCCTGTATTTTCGGGCACTTGGCAAGAAAACCTAGTGCACACGATATGCCATTCCCGGTATTGCCGCTCTGTAGGCGGCCGGGCGCAACACACTCGGCGGATACTCGTGCAATTGTGCAAACATGCTGAAAGCCCCATTTCGAGTAGTCTACTGGCTTATCGCGACACTACGTGCACCGAGCCACGCATAGAGGCGTGCATAACATGCACATCCACAAATTTCGGCCTGCAAAATTTCGGCCGCAAATCCAACGTGTGTGCCCACAATAATCGGAGCGTGCCGATAGAGGTGCTCACGTCAGTGAACAACGCGCCGTGGTGTGTTGTTCGAAAGTCATTACTCTACCCCCCAATCGAATTGCATGGCCATCGCGGCTGTGCGTGGCGGGTAATTAAATGCGTGCCACTAGTAACGGACTTTATGGGAAGAGTGTGGGGATGGGCGCCGGTGGTTCTCACTACGTTATTTTCATGAAAGTCTCCACGCAACGGCTTAGCACCTGTCAATATTTTGTGCTCCCGCCTTTCTCAGCAAGGCAAGCTTTCAGCCTGCGCCGAATCGACTTGTACAGTGCTCGCATGGCCGACTGTGGCAAATTTTCCCACTCTTCGAAAACCGCGTCATGGAAGTTTCTTGCAGTCAGATCCGTCCTCGCTTGCAATTGCTTTGCCACGATGCCCCAAACGTTTTCTATCCACGACAGATCCGGGCTGGTCGGCGGCCAGTCAATCACTGCGAAATCCAGCTGGCTGTGCAGCCACGCTTGTGTACTTTTAGCTGTGTGAGCGGGTGCGTTATCTTGTTGAAATACCCAAGGTTGGTCTCGCAGCGGCATGGGTCTGCGTTCCATTAGTTGTCGGCATGCCGGGATGAGCTTCTCTTCCAGCAACTTCACATAGACCTTGGCAGTCACACCCTTGCTCTCGCTCTTGAATCCCGTGGTGCCCGCTGTGACGAACAAGTCGGTCTTGCCCCATTTAGTTACCGCGGCGTAGGCATGCACTTTTGTGCAGCTTCGATATGCTGGCACGGTAGGGGGGTCATCCTCAAACAAAACCCACCGCTTGTCGCCCACGCCTTTGGGGCATAGCCAGAATATCTTAGAGTCCGAAACAGCCACGCTTGCCCAGCTCTTGTCGACCCACTGCTTGCAAAAATGGACGCGCTTGAGTTTGGCTGTTGCTGTAAGGTTGGGCTTCTTTTTCGGGCGAAGGCGCCGAGCTAGATTCGCTTTCACAAACTTGCGCACGGTCTCCCTGCCCACGGACAGCCCCATGCCAGCCTTTAAGTCGCTGGCAATGGCGGTGCATGTCTTCCCGTCGCGAATGCACGCCTTGAGAACCTCTCGCACTTTATCCCCGGCCAATACTAGGGAAGCGAGGTGGTTAAGAAATCGCCCTATACACTCTTCCCATAAAGTCCGTTACTAGTGAAATAGGGCCTTTCGCGTAGGGCGGGTGTTTATCATGTAGGGTTTCTAGGGTTTAACTGTACTTTAGCTCGTTGAAAAGGCGGACCGAAAGTTGTGTTGACGGTGAAGTAAAGGGGGAAGCGGGGCACAAATGGGGCCCGTCACGGCTACGAACTGACGTATTAGGGTTTGCGGGTCAACCCCGATTTCGGGGCATACCCTGATTCGGGCGCCCCGGAATTCGGATTTTCCACACTTTGGCTCGTGAAAACTCCCGAAATCGGCGACACAACACGCGATTTTTATGGTCCCAGCATGCTGTCCGCAAACATGGGAGCACGTGGGTGTGATGGCATGTGCCGTTAAGATGCTTGACGTGGGTGGGATAGGGGCCGGAAACCCACAGCTTGGGAGGCTTAAAAAAGCCTATCTTTGCCGTACGGTGTCCGATTCGAGCAAACCAAGTTGCAAATGGAAGCCCTTCCCCCAAGTAAATATAAGTTTTCAACTTAATTTACGCCTACCGGCCGGTTTTCGCGTCAAATCCGCCGTCCGATGCCATCCAGCCCCTCGTACAGCCAACTAAAGTTTTTAGGGTTTCAAAATCTGCCACATTCGCGCGGGGCTAGCAACCCTTGGACAGGTGGTACCCGCACACCCGCTCCGCCAATACGCTCAACAATCAGCGCTCTATATTTCGTCTATTCACGGCGTCACCCATTTCATGCCCCATGTTGGCATGGCGCCGTGCCATTTGCCGCATGCCAAACCAAGGCCCGTGCTAGGGTACTTTGAAAGCTCCCCGCCATATTTCACGCCCGGCGGTGCGAAAGCTTGAAAGGCCAGCGATCCGCGCGCTGGGGTGCTTACACTCCAAGTCAACCGTCCCTCAAGCCCAATAGGTCCCTAGCCCGTGCTCCTTGCCTGTATTTTCGGGCACTTGGCAAGAAAACCTAGTGCACACGATATGCCATTCCCGGTATTGCCGCTCTGTAGGCGGCCGGGCGCAACACACTCGGCGGATACTCGTGCAATTGTGCAAACATGCTGAAAGCCCCATTTCGAGTAGTCTCCCGGCTTATCGCGACACTACGTGCACCGAGCCACGCATAGAGGCGTGCATAACATGCACATCCACAAATTTCGGCCTGCAAAATTTCGGCCGCAAATCCAACGTGTGTGCCCACAATAATCGGAGCGTGCCGATAGAGGTGCTCACGTCAGTGAGCAACGCGCCGTGGTGTGTTGTTCGAAAGTCATTACTCTACCCCCCAATCGAATTGCATGGCCATCGCGGCTGTGCGTGGCGGGTAATTAAATGCGTGCCACTAGTAACGGACTTTATGGGAAGAGTGTGGGGATGGGCGCCGGTGGTTCTCACTACGTTATTTTCATGAAAGTCTCCACGCAACGGCTTAGCACCTGTCAATATTTTGTGCTCCCGCCTTTCTCAGCAAGGCAAGCTTTCAGCCTGCGCCGAATCGACTTGTACAGTGCTCGCATGGCCGACTGTGGCAAATTTTCCCACTCTTCGAAAACCGCGTCCTGGAAGTTTCTGGCAGTCAGATCCGTCCTCGCTTGCAATTGCTTTGCCACGATGCCCCAAACGTTTTCTATCCACGACAGATCCGGGCTGGTCGGCGGCCAATCAATCACTGCGAAATCCAACTGGCTGTGCAGCCACGCTTGTGTACTTTTAGCTGTGTGAGCGGGTGCGTTATCTTGTTGAAATACCCAAGGTTGGTCTCGCAGCGGCATGGGTCTGCGTTCCATTAGTTGTCGGCATGCCGGGATGAGCTTCTCTTCCAGCAACTTCACATAGACCTTGGCAGTCACACCCTTGCTCTCGCTCTTGAATCCCGTGGTGCCCGCTGTGACGAACAAGTCGGTCTTGCCCCATTTAGTTACCGCGGCGTAGGCATGCACTTTTGTGCAGCTTCGATATGCTGGCACGGTAGGGGGGTCATCCTCAAACAAAACCCACCGCTTGTCGCCCACGCCTTTGGGGCATAGCCAGAATATCTTAGAGTCCGAAACAGCCACGCTTGCCCAGCTCTTGTCGACCCACTGCTTGCAAAAATGGACGCGCTTGAGTTTGGCTGTTGCTGTAAGGTTGGGCTTCTTTTTCGGGCGAAGGCGCCGAGCTAGATTCGCTTTCACAAACTTGCGCACGGTCTCCCTGCCCACGGACAGCCCCATGCCAGCCTTTAAGTCGCTGGCAATGGCGGTGCATGTCTTCCCGTCGCGAATGCACGCCTTGAGAACCTCTCGCACCGGTGGACTTGCCAACCCCCGCGCAGGCCTCCCCGAGCGAGCTTTGTCCAAAACGTCCCCCGTGCCCTCGTAAGTACGCACCCATTTGCGAACCACCGACGCGCTTGTACCGTGCTGCCGGGCTACTTTGGTGAAGTTTCCCACGTGTTTGAAGTCCCACACAAGTTGCAGTCGCCACGCGTGAGTGGTTGGTGTAGGCCCCATACTGGTTTTGGAGCCGCAACGCGGTTGAGGTCCAGCGTGGTGTGCGCAATTGGGCGACATCCCACCTCCAACCGAAATTCTCTACTCACACGTGGACGCCCATACCATCGTTGCTTTATCCCCGGCCAATACTAGGGAATTCGAGGTGGTTAAGAAATCGCCCACACTCTTCCCATAAAGTCCGTTACTAGTGAAATAGGGCCTTTCGCGTAGGGCGGGTGTTTATCATGTAGGGTTTCTAGGGTTTAACTGTACTTTAGCTCGTTGAAAAGGCGGACCGAAAGTTGTGTTGACGGTGAAGTAAAGGGGGAAGCGGGGCACAAATGGGGCCCGTCACGGCTACGAACTGACGTATTAGGGTTTGCGGGTCAACCCCGATTTCGGGGCATACCCTGATTCGGGCGCCCCGGAATTCGGATTTTCCACACTTTGGCTCGTGAAAACTCCCGAAATCGGCGACACAACACGCGATTTTTATGGTCCCAGCATGCTGTCCGCAAACATGGGAGCACGTGGGTGTGATGGCATGTGCCGTTAAGATGCTTGACGTGGGTGGGATAGGGGCCGGAAACCCACAGCTTGGGAGGCTTAAAAAAGCCTATCTTTGCCGTACGGTGTCCGATTCGAGCAAACCAAGTTGCAAATGGAAGCCCTTCCCCCAAGTAAATATAAGTTTTCAACTTAATTTACGCCTTACGCCTACCGGCCGGTTTTCGCGTCAAATCCGCCGTCCGATGCCATCCAGCCCCTCGTACAGCCAACTAAAGTTTTTAGGGTTTCAAAATCTGCCACATTCGCGCGGGGCTAGCAACCCTTGGACAGGTGGTACCCGCACACCCGCTCCGCCAATACGCTCAACAATCAGCGCTCTATATTTCGTCTATTCACGGCGTCACCCATTTCATGCCCCATGTTGGCATGGCGCCGTGCCATTTGCCGCATGCCAAACCAAGGCCCGTGCTAGGGTACTTTGAAAGCTCCCCGCCATATTTCACGCCCGGCGGTGCGAAAGCTTGAAAGGCCAGCGATCCGCGCGCTGGGGTGCTTACACTCCAAGTCAACCGTCCCTCAAGCCCAATAGGTCCCTAGCCCGTGCTCCTTGCCTGTATTTTCGGGCACTTGGCAAGAAAACCTAGTGCACACGATATGCCATTCCCGGTATTGCCGCTCTGTAGGCGGCCGGGCGCAACACACTCGGCGGATACTCGTGCAATTGTGCAAACATGCTGAAAGCCCCATTTCGAGTAGTCTCCCGGCTTATCGCGACACTACGTGCACCGAGCCACGCATAGAGGCGTGCATAACATGCACATCCACAAATTTCGGCCTGCAAAATTTCGGCCGCAAATCCAACGTGTGTGCCCACAATAATCGGAGCGTGCCGATAGAGGTGCTCACGTCAGTGAACAACGCGCCGTGGTGTGTTGTTCGAAAGTCATTACTCTACCCCCCAATCGAATTGCATGGCCATCGCGGCTGTGCGTGGCGGGTAATTAAATGCGTGCCACTAGTAACGGACTTTATGGGAAGAGTGTGGGGATGGGCGCCGGTGGTTCTCACTACGTTATTTTCATGAAAGTCTCCACGCAACGGCTTAGCACCTGTCAATATTTTGTGCTCCCGCCTTTCTCAGCAAGGCAAGCTTTCAGCCTGCGCCGAATCGACTTGTACAGTGCTCGCATGGCCGACTGTGGCAAATTTTCCCACTCTTCGAAAACCGCGTCCTGGAAGTTTCTGGCAGTCAGATCCGTCCTCGCTTGCAATTGCTTTGCCACGATGCCCCAAACGTTTTCTATCCACGACAGATCCGGGCTGGTCGGCGGCCAATCAATCACTGCGAAATCCACTGGCTGTGCAGCCACGCTTGTGTACTTTTAGCTGTGTGAGCGGGTGCGTTATCTTGTTGAAATACCCAAGGTTGGTCTCGCAGCGGCATGGGTCTGCGTTCCATTAGTTGTCGGCATGCCGGGATGAGCTTCTCTTCCAGCAACTTCACATAGACCTTGGCAGTCACACCCTTGCTCTCGCTCTTGAATCCCGTGGTGCCCGCTGTGACGAACAAGTCGGTCTTGCCCCATTTAGTTACCGCGGCGTAGGCATGCACTTTTGTGCAGCTTCGATATGCTGGCACGGTAGGGGGGTCATCCTCAAACAAAACCCACCGCTTGTCGCCCACGCCTTTGGGGCATAGCCAGAATATCTTAGAGTCCGAAACAGCCACGCTTGCCCAGCTCTTGTCGACCCACTGCTTGCAAAAATGGACGCGCTTGAGTTTGGCTGTTGCTGTAAGGTTGGGCTTCTTTTTCGGGCGAAGGCGCCGAGCTAGATTCGCTTTCACAAACTTGCGCACGGTCTCCCTGCCCACGGACAGCCCCATGCCAGCCTTTAAGTCGCTGGCAATGGCGGTGCATGTCTTCCCGTCGCGAATGCACGCCTTGAGAACCTCTCGCACCGGTGGACTTGCCAACCCCCGCGCAGGCCTCCCCGAGCGAGCTTTGTCCAAAACGTCCCCCGTGCCCTCGTAAGTACGCACCCATTTGCGAACCACCGACGCGCTTGTACCGTGCTGCCGGGCTACTTTGGTGAAGTTTCCCACGTGTTTGAAGTCCCACACAAGTTGCAGTCGCCACGCGTGAGTGGTTGGTGTAGGCCCCATACTGGTTTTGGAGCCGCAACGCGGTTGAGGTCCAGCGTGGTGTGCGCAATTGGGCGACATCCCACCTCCAACCGAAATTCTCTACTCACACGTGGACGCCCATACCATCGTTGCTTTATCCCCGGCCAATACTAGGGAATTCGAGGTGGTTAAGAAATCGCCCACACTCTTCCCATAAAGTCCGTTACTAGTGAAATAGGGCCTTTCGCGTAGGGCGGGTGTTTATCATGTAGGGTTTCTAGGGTTTAACTGTACTTTAGCTCGTTGAAAAGGCGGACCGAAAGTTGTGTTGACGGTGAAGTAAAGGGGGAAGCGGGGCACAAATGGGGCCCGTCACGGCTACGAACTGACGTATTAGGGTTTGCGGGTCAACCCCGATTTCGGGGCATACCCTGATTCGGGCGCCCCGGAATTCGGATTTTCCACACTTTGGCTCGTGAAAACTCCCGAAATCGGCGACACAACACGCGATTTTTATGGTCCCAGCATGCTGTCCGCAAACATGGGAGCACGTGGGTGTGATGGCATGTGCCGTTAAGATGCTTGACGTGGGTGGGATAGGGGCCGGAAACCCACAGCTTGGGAGGCTTAAAAAGCCTATCTTTGCCGTACGGTGTCCGATTCGAGCAAACCAAGTTGCAAATGGAAGCCCTTCCCCCAAGTAAATATAAGTTTTCAACTTAATTTACGCCTACCTACGCCTACCGGCCGGTTTTTGCGTCAAATCCGCCGTCCGATGCCATCCAGCCCCTCGTACAGCCAACTAAAGTTTTTAGGGTTTCAAAATCTGCCACATTCGCGCGGGGCTAGCAACCCTTGGACAGGTGGTACCCGCACACCCGCTCCGCCAATACGCTCAACAATCAGCGCTCTATATTTCGTCTATTCACGGCGTCACCCATTTCATGCCCCATGTTGGCATGGCGCCGTGCCATTTGCCGCATGCCAAACCAAGGCCCGTGCTAGGGTACTTTGAAAGCTCCCCGCCATATTTCACGCCCGGCGGTGCGAAAGCTTGAAAGGCCAGCGATCCGCGCGATGGGGTGCTTACACTCCAAGTCAACCGTCCCTCAAGCCCAATAGGTCCCTAGCCCGTGCTCCTTGCCTGTATTTTCGGGCACTTGGCAAGAAAACCTAGTGCACACGATATGCCATTCCCGGTATTGCCGCTCTGTAGGCGGCCGGGCGCAACACACTCGGCGGATACTCGTGCAATTGTGCAAACATGCTGAAAGCCCCATTTCGAGTAGTCTCCCGGCTTATCGCGACACTACGTGCACCGAGCCACGCATAGAGGCGTGCATAACATGCACATCCACAAATTTCGGCCTGCAAAATTTCGGCCGCAAATCCAACGTGTGTGCCCACAATAATCGGAGCGTGCCGATAGAGGTGCTCACGTCAGTGAACAACGCGCCGTGGTGTGTTGTTCGAAAGTCATTACTCTACCCCCCAATCGAATTGCATGGCCATCGCGGCTGTGCGTGGCGGGTAATTAAATGCGTGCCACTAGTAACGGACTTTATGGGAAGAGTGTATTATCTTCCGTTATATCATATGCCAAATAACATAGCAAAGGGCAACGCTGTGTTGCTTTCGCTGCATGACCGGTATAATTCCGTATTCTTTTTTCTTTCATATACGGTTAATATTGCTACTTGTATATTTCACTTACTGATTTGAAAATATACCGCTGGGGTCATTTCTGACTTCAGCTTGCCATTGTAACCCAGTAACGATCATCGATAATAATTCATAAAACCCTCTGTTATTTTTCCCTACCCACAGGTACCAATAAACCCCGGAATGCACCCCAGTTTACGGTCGCGAATAATTATAAAATGCCGCGAAAACGATTGGCATCCGCCCGGGAAGCTTCTCAACGGTAAGGAAACAAATTCCTTTCGTGTAGTAATATCCAGGCCGAAAATTAATATACGGAACGCAATTATTTTGTTTCTTTGTATAGATGTTTTTCCTTAATAAATTGCCATCTGTATATATATAGGAAAGCGGCGAAAGTGTCAGACATGGGAGTTGAAAAGGAAGCCAAACAACGCGAGTTACAAGACCTTGCGGCAGCGAAACTCAAGTAAGATTGCTAAGTATGATTACGTTACGTGTGACGCATGCATGAATTTATGTATACAAAAATATTACTCACAATACTAGGACATATATGTCCTATTCACTCAATGGATGTGCGAAGGCATGCCACTTAAATAAGCGTTACCATTGTCCAATAGGAAAACCGTGCTAGTGTCGAGCATGAGACTATAAAAGGACGTCATTGAGCTACACCACATCTTCATGGGAAAAAATGAATAAAATTTATTTATCCAAACGCATAATAATTATCACAATATTTTAATGGACATACATTTTAGTACATTGTTCTTGAACTTCCATTGCACAACAAGAAAGAGGCGGACATGCACCACGAGAATGTAGCCTTACATCTCCACGAGAATTTAGCCTTTTTTTACCGATCGTTCACTTTTCCATATGCACACAACATTCCGTACCTAGTATAGAAAGGCCTTTTATATTTATAAATGTACCTCTATTGTGCAATAGGAAAGCAACGGAGGTGTCAGAAGTGGGAGTTGAAAAGGAAGCGAAGAAACTGTGGATGAAGTCCGTTGCGGCGGCAAAGCTCGGGTAAGTAAGACTACCTTAGAGCACTTTCTCTCACTGTACACGTTACCATACAAATGTACACAATATATTATGCTCAGTTTGGTAAGATGCATGTTGATATTTATATTAATTCATTTCATTATGCAACAGGAAAGCAACGGAGGTGTCGGAGGTGGGGGTTCAAAAGGAAGCAAAGAAATTGTCGATGAAGTGCGTTGCAGCGGCAAAGCTCGGGTAAGTAAGCTTGTCTTGGACCGATTTCCTTCACTTGATTGAAAACGATTTAGTCGATTTGGTAGGATGCATGTTGATATTTGTATTTATATATTACCATTGTGCAACAGGAAAGCAATGGAGGTGTCGGAAGTGGGGGTTGAAAAGGAAGCAAAAAAACTGTCGATGAAGTCCGTTACGGCGGCAAAGCTCAGGTAAGTGAACCTTCCTTAGAGCCACTTGTTTCATTTGATTGAGAATGATTATCGTACACGTTGCCATATAAATGTACACAAGATTTAGTATGTTTGGTAAGATGCATGTTGACATTTATATTAATGTATTTCCATTGTGGAATAGGAAAGCAATGGAGGTGTCGGAAGTGGGGGTTGAAAAGGAAGCAACAAAACTGTCGATGAAGTCCGTTACGGCGGCAAAGCTCAAGTAAGTGAACCTGCCTTACACCCACTTGCTTCACTTGATTGAAAGGGATTGTCGTACACGTTGCCATATGAATGTCCACAAGATATAGTGGGTTCAGTAAGATGCATGTCGATATTTTTATAAATGTATTACCATTGTGCAACAGGAAAGAAGCGGAGGTGTTGGAAATGCATGTTGAAAAGGTAGCAAAAAAGAAGTCGATGAAGACCGTTGCGGTGGCAAAGCACAGGTTAGATAGCTGTATCGCAACACATAATCAACGATTCCTTGTAACTCGTGTAGAAATGTTTTAATAATACTATCGTTATTGCACTTGTTATTAACGAGACTAGGCATAACACTTTTGTTAGATGTTTGCTTACGTGTTGTGTTATTAATAACATTGTGACTTCTTGCACTTCCATTTCTTTCATATTTATTTATGTTAAGACATCCATATATGTCAATGTTTTTTCTTGCAGAAGTGAGATTATGATATGTAACTCAGGTTAGACAGCTCTATCGCAGCACATAACTAACAATTAATTGTAACTCGTATATAATGAATCTTACAATACTATCGTCATCGCATTTATGATTAACGATACTGGGCATAACACTGCCGTGGTAAGAGAAAAACGGCGGAAGTGTCGAAGATGAAAGTTGAAAGGAAAGTAAAACAACTTGCGTTAAAGCGCGGTGCAAGAAGGAGTTACATATATGGATGTCCTAACATTCTTGAATATGAATCAAATGGAAGTGTGAAAGTTAATAACGGTATTTATAACACAATATGTGAGCAAATAAGCGCTATACATCCCACTCAACTACAATCACGCTCATACTACTTTGAAAATGTTTCGCGAAGGAAACCTAACAACCCTCGATGTAAAACTTACTTCATATCACACGTATTGAAATATTACAATATGATTGTGTTTACATTGCGTACGTACAGGAATGCATCGCAGATTGCGTCGGAGAAAACAACCGCACGACAATTTAATGAAGTCGATTACATCAATCGGGCATTTGATGGTCATTCCTCGGTATCTACCATTGATAGTCTGGCAGTCCGAATCGGGCTTGAGAATGTCACTTTACAGGTAAGTAATTCGCATAATATTTACATACAAGACAAAAAGTAGCCATCTTTACTTGTGTTGGTGCCCTCGCATTGAGTGGATAAAAGGTATATGTGGAATGAAGCGTGTATATATGATAAAATAACATACCGTAACCACATTGATAACGCTTGCTGCCGTTTGTTTTGTATTTCTAAACATCATTTTTGCATATGGTGCCCTTCTTATGATAGGATGACGATAAACTTGGGGATATCGATCTTCACTGTTTGCGGAATGGACCGGAAGCTCGTGCGTTTAAGGTATGTTATTCAATTCCAATATTAATCCTATTGCAAAAAATGAAATCTTTCCATTCAACAACGCCATTCGCATTTCAAGTCTTGAAATATGGAAGTCAAAAAAAAACTTGGAGAACAACGTCAATTCACACTTAAAGTTTAGAAATGTATGTAAGTTTTCTATTGGACAACGTCATTCATACTTGAAGTTTTAAAATATGGAAGTCTATAAATATATGGAACTTTCTGTATATGAAACTTTAAAATATGGAAGTTTATAAATATATGGAACTTTTTGTATATGAAACTTTAAAATATGGAAAACTTTTAAACACGAGACTCATTCATTCCATGCTATACAGAAATGCAATTGCGATACATTTATGTCATCTATTTTAAATATTTTACTCACGATTAGGCAACATCTAACACATCTCACTTCCACCATATCATTAACATTCGCAGTTTCACACATAAAGAACTCTTTAATGCGATACTCGTTCATAGCTTATGCGTTTTATATTTTAAAAGCATTATGTACATGGAACATCATAACGCTCTTCCTGTCAAATAGTATTATATAGGTATAATAATATATTGTAAATTAATGTCAGCTACAAGAAGAGCTATATAAAGCTAGTAGATTAAGCTAAGGACCATCACTAATAAACTAAAGGAATAAGTTCAGGATATAATGTACATGTACAATTGTAACCAACTCCTCTGATATCAATACGGTGCTTATCCATCTATGCTATACTAATCCACCATTGCGATATCCAATGAAACAACATGACATATTTAAAGCTTATACAACCGAATAGGACATGTACGCAAATCATATAAGTTATATTTGATATATATATTTAAATACTACATCTATATAATAATGATGAACTCGTATTCATCTTTGACCAGGCACGAGAGTGTACCCGCTCAAATGTTGACGAGCGGAAGATAATACATCAAATGCAAGAAGACATGGCCGACCGATGTGTGAATTTCAAAGTATGCGGTGTATGTCAATGCATTGAGGCGGGATCCAAATCAACGTCGCTTCATGCAGTATACCAAGAAATTGGCCTCCAACCGTTTTTGCAATTATCAGGTCCTGGGACAGATAGTCTTACAGTAGGAAACATTAGCTTCCCTCGCTATCGACAGCCTATGTCTGGACGTTACGGTGATGTGAAAGCGGCGACTAGTAGACCGCCCCGCCGGATGTCGGACGACCATCGTCTAGTGGTGGCGGAAATATATCATGGTTCGAATTTGGAAGACATTCATGTGTGTCGGAAGTGCGACATGGCGCTCCGGAAAAAAAAACCTCCCTACCGAAAGTATCCGATCCTTGGACGTAGGATGTTGCCCCCATGGGTTGCAACAAGTTGGACTTACGCTCGTCGAACGGGCGCTTGTTGGGTTTGTGGCTACCTCCTCTTACCTGATCACCATACAAGACAATAGCTACCGAAATTGCGCTCCTTTCCGCCACAAGGCTTTGCATGGCCACTTCATCGCGTTTCCGAAGCCGACCGCCACAGCCATCCTTGGCAAACTTCAGCCTGTCATGCCCGCTTATGACCCCGCGGATCTTACAACCTTAATTCGAGTGGTCTTCATAACAGCGGGGGATGTTGAGTCTGCAAGGCAAATTCTCCGTAGCGGGAAAGTGACGGAGTTAACAGTACGCGCGTTTGTCGTCATTCCATGGCTAGAATGGTTTCAGCAAACCCATGTTGAGCATAGTCGCCGCAGTGGCCACAAATGGGAGCCTCGCGAAGATGTTGTGGAAATCATTCGGCGTCGGTTCCATGACCCCGACCGTAAACCCGTTATACCGGAGGAGCTTGTCACCGGTGCCGTAGTGTATAGCGGTCGGACAGGAGAGGAGATGCTCAAAGCATCCGACGCCGCCAGCAAAGCCGAATATCAACGGACCCCAACCACCGCTACGGAGGCTAATTCGACATATACAGACGACATGTCCGCTGCGGGCGAGGGAGAGTATTATCAAGCTTTTTCCATTGTTCATGACGGAGACGTTGCAGATGACGACCCCGTTGAACAAGGTACGATATACAATTTCTTCCTAGCGTACACTATCACTCATAGACACGTATATGTTTACGTACTCTCATGCCATAAATATTTACTTGTTTCCTTTCTTAATATCCGTTTCATGTTCTCATTGCAGATTACTATAGCCCTACGTACTTAAACGTTATACTTCTTTAATTCAACGGCAATATATGAGCTGCAGACTTACATACATATGTACATACATTCGTAAATACGACATACTTAAATTTATAGAAATATACACTCCACCCCGTCCCCTATCTTAGAGACCTTTCAACCTTTATGCCTTACTTCATTCATGAATCTCACGATTATTGGCATTCCTTCATTTTCGGACGCGGTCGTTCCACAGGTCAACATCGCCCTCCAAACGCCCAAACGCCTCCGCCGCCAGAGAACGTCCTTCTCATGGGCCGTTCCGAAGAAATTTGAACGACTACGATCCCAACTTCTTTGTCGTCGCGATGGCGACGGACTTCCCGCACGGAGCGGGCAGCCGCCCGCCAGGCATGTCTCTTGAGAGGTACATAGAGATTCTAACGCGCCGACACGGAAGCGTCCACCAACATGCGCACAGCGTCACCGCAATGGCGAACACGAAAATGCGGCATGAGAGCAGCCTCCACAGCCGGCTACAGCTCCGCCGTAGCCCGCGCACGGTCATCGCGTTGGCATCGGCGACCAAGGAGCAAATGGAGCGAGTGGGGTATTTGATCGCGACTAGAAGTCGGCCTACTTTCGACGACAGACAAGACGATGTCATAAACACTCTTTATCACGGCATCATGACCACGACGTCCAACATGCAGTGGTCACCCCACGCCTCCATTACGTATCGTAAGAAGGTTTTCGCCGCGTGGCTACATTTCGGCTACTACTGCCTCTTCTACACAATAAACCCCCAAGAATGGTGCAGTCCCTACGCCATGGCGCTTGCGAACCTACCGATCCAGCTGCAAAGAGCCGATGGCTACACACCGCCGCGTTATCCGGACGTGATGAAGGCCATGATTCAAAACCCCACCGCTCCCGCATTGTTCTACGACATCGTGATGGACGTGGTGCGAGTTCGCCTGTTCGGCTTGGCGCCTGAAACCGGCCGAGCAATCGCGGGATCGTCCGGGCACTTCGGGCCCGTCGTGGCGCACGCTTGTCAAACAGAAGAGAGCGGGCGGCAGGCGCACCACGGGCACGGCATGTGCGTCTCCGCATTGTTGTCCCTTCCGCTCCTTCGCTCCTTGCTACACCGGTTCGGCGATTCCATTGTTCGGTGGATGGCTAGTCTTACCACGGCGCAGATGGAAGAGGTTGAGGTGGATGGAGTGGATGGTTCCCGAGACGCGGGTGTCTACCCGGGGCAAGCGTCGTTCGACCGGCACGTAAAGCAGGACCTCTCAATCAGGAACTTCGCTATGCCCGACCCCGCGGACATGCCCACAGACAGCCAAGCGTACCGGGACCATGTTGCGCGCTGCCAAGCCAAGCACGTAAATCACGGCCGCCACACGTCGCGGTGCCGCCAAGGCGGGCACCGCGGGAACGATGACGATTGTGGCGAAGGCTTCTCCCTTCCTTACCCGGAACGTTGCGATACGGATCCGACGTATGATCGCGACCGCCAAGTCATCCTCATGCCACGAAACCGCGGAAAAATCATCATGCACAGCCGGGCGGTTTTGCTCGCTTTCAACTGCAACAACAACGTTTTCTTCTCCGGCGTCCATAACGTGCGCCTACCGCGGCATAGGAAAAGCAAGGTCGAGCCCGGTATGTCCGCGACCCCGCCCGCAGCTGAGTCTATTCCCCCCACAGCCGTCACGAGCTCGGATGACGACGATGCTGCCGACGCCGCGCCTACGAAAGACAAGCGCATATCCACGGCAGACACGCCACCGGTCTTCGAGACCATCACCGAGGACGTGCGGAACATCGCATGCTACAACAGCTTCTACGGAAGTAAGCACCGGCGCAACGTAAATGCATTATCACACCTCTGCATTCTCATATCAATTCCATTCCGACTGTTGTTTAAGTACCTCCTAACTTATGTCCGCCTTCAACACCGCAGGTAAAATGGACACCGCCTCCAACTCGCACGTCATCCTCATGCTGCTCGCGAGCATTATGAAGAAGCACCCTATCGGCGAAGACACCCCCCAGCAGAAATTGACACGCCTCGTGAACGCCGCCGTGCATCAGCAGTCAGTGTCGGCGATCCTTTGCGCCACCATCTGCATGCGCAATCCGGTGCACCGCACCTCCTTCGAGACAACTTTTCACCCCCTCTACGCGATCGTCCGATTCCTTGTCGATCCATGACAAGTTGGCAATGGTACCGAATGGGAGGAAGTGCACGTAGACGCCGCCGCGAACCATCGCTTGCGCTTGCGCCTTCCGCCGGGCTCGGACTACTTGCTGAGGCGTGTCAAAGACGTGCCTGACATGCACATCGGCTCCTACGAGTTCTATGCTTACTACGAGAATCGGAAGGAGGCCACTGGCTCCGCGTCCACACGCACGCGCCGTGAGCGCTTCGCCTACCACCCGAGTCACCCCGGAGCGGCCGAAAACGTCATCTTCCGCCGCGCCCGCGCTCAAGTTCCCCTAACCTACGGAACCATGGTGGCGTGTCCCACTACTCCGCTCGACCCCGGCGACTCACGCTCTGTGGAGGCACATGAGGAGTACGCCATAATGTGCATCGCCATGTTCGGAAACGTGTACGGGAAGATTTCGCCGGCGGCCCAGCACTCGGGTGAGAGCGGCACGTCCCCCGCGTCCACGCAATGCCATCGGCCGATAGTCGCGCCACCGGACGCTCGGTTCCTGCCGCAGGCCGGTGACACATGGATGGACGCGTGGGAAAGAGAGCGCGCCGCAATGACAGACAAGCGCCGCCGGGTATGCGACCGCCTCCTCGAAAACAACAATGACATCGTCCGCGCCAAAAATACGGCCCGGACGGATGTGCTCGTGCAGCGCGACGAGATGCGGCAAGCTGAGACAGACGCCGGGACGCCAAAAATGCACCAAGAACACGCACACCAAGTCGATCCCACCCTACAAGTTTTCGTGGACTTGCCCGAGGCCGTGCCCAGCCGCACCGGGAAACTCACAATGGCTGCGGAGTACGCAGAAGAAGTTCGAGTGATGCTGCGCCATGATAAGCCGTCACCCTCGAAGGAGACGACCCGAAACATCGCAACCGTCCGTGCCACGCCCGAGCATTTCAAGGACCACGAGGCGAGGTGGAAACATGACGTTAAGGGCTACAGCCGCCGCGCCGCGAACGAACGACAAGGTGAAGCCGACAACACAGCCGGCGTCGGGGGGGATGGGGCCGGTGCCTCGGGCCGCGCCTCCACCACCTTTGTCAGCGTCGAGCCGCGGCCATTCACCCCGGTCGCGGGCGCCTCGGCACCCACTTCTTCGAGCCGCCCAACATGGGACATGCTTCCGCACAAGCCCAGCATAAAAAAACGGCGGAACTGTTTCACGTCGCGAAGGAGCAACACTTGACTCTCCATCTCGGATGCCAATACCTGTTGGACCTGTTGAGCAACGGGGACAGCATATCCGCGGTGCCCCCCTTGCGGATGAAACAGATCGGGCCGCCTGGGACCGGGAAGAGCGCGGCGGTTATCGCCATCGTGTGGTTCGCGCACCAGCACGGGGTCGCGCGATGGATCGCCGTCACCGCCTACACCCATCGAGCGGTCATCAACCTCATGGGCGACATCGGAGCAACAACCGCTAACATGGTATTCGGCACATCGAGCGACCTTTTCAAATTGAGGTGGGGAAACGACACGCCGATGCGGGGGACGCGAGCGAAGTTGGATCTTCAGGAGACATGGAAAGACATCCGTCTCCTCATCGTGGACGAGTTGTTCACCATGACGGGTAAGCACTTCGCGGCCATTGAGCAACAACTCTTTTTAACCATGCGAGACTGCGGCCGCACGCCGGACTCCTCCCACTCTTTGTTCGGCGGAATTGGCGTCCTTCTCACGGGCGACCACCATCAAAATCGTCCGGTTCACGGCGCGCCGCTGTTTCAAGGCAACGGGGACATCCGTGCCGGCACGGCGGCCGACGCCGCCAGTCGTACCGCAGCGAACGCCCAGCGCGACGGCCCCGGATGGGACACCCAGTTCGTAAGCAACGCGCGCGGCCGCCACATTCTCGGTCAGGTGCACACCACCGTGATGTTACAAACGTAGTTCCGTATGGAGCCCGACCTCTCCGCTCTCAACGACCGCCTACGGGGCGGGCGCCTCACGGACGCCGATTTTGACGGCATCAACGCGTGCGCGATTGGAGCACCAGAAAAACCCGCCTCCATCCACCACCCGTACCTTCGCAACGCGCATTTGATGGTGCTACGTCATACTGTGGGCGACGCTATTGTCCACGCCTTGCTTCCGCGTCGCGCCGCAGAAGATCAACAGCAACTCATCCGATGGAGCGCCAAAGACAGGATGCGCATTGGCCGCGACGACGCTTGGACGCCGGTCACCGATCGCTGCCTCCGCGCCCTCCTCGGCCGCCTGACACACAACAAGACGGGAGACGTTCCGAGCGTTATATACTTCTACAACGGCATGCCGTACATATTCCGGCATAGCGTAAACATAGATTGCTTCTATTCCAACAACAACAGCGCCACCGCAGTCGCTCTCTTGCTGGATGACGCGACCGCGCGACACCCATCGCCGGACGCGCCGGTTGTTACCCTCGGAGGCATGCCGCGTGCCATGGTGGTGCGTCCGCACACTTTCGGCATCCCTCTGCACCGCGTTTGTCACGACCTTCCGGACGGCCATGTTGCAGTCTTGCCCACAACCGTGTACTTCACGCTGCGCTTCCCGACCGCCTTTCGCCTTGAGAGCGGGTCCATTGTCAAGAGCATCCAAATCCAGCGCGTCGGCTTCAGCATGATTCCGGACATCGCCTTCACGGACTTCTTCGCGCAAGGCGCAACTTTCTCGCGAGACAAGACGTACGTGCTAGACTTACGCCCGCCGAACGCCAGCGCCAAAAACCTTTCGAGCGTGGTCGTCGCTATGAGCCGCCTTCGCACCTTCGACGCCTTGACCCTCTTGCTGCCCCTTTGGCCCCGCGACGCTGACAAAGCCGCGCGGGAAAAAGCAAAAGAACGCTTGCGCAGAGCTTGGCATCCCGACGCAGACGTGACCGCGACGGACCACATGTTCCGTGCCGAGTACACCGCCACCCTCCAGCGCCTCGCAGCCGACACACATGCCACCGCCCCGGTCGCGCTCGCCGACGCGCTTCTGCGGAGCCTTCACGACGACAATCCGCCAACATACGATGATGGGCTGCAATATCGCCTTTCCATGCCGGAGGCTCCTCACATCGCCAACGACGCGCACGGCCGCCATCGGCCGCCATCTTCGCCGTCACGACCTCCCAAACGCCGGGCCCAACCAACATCGACATCTACCACTCGAGTGGTCCGACGCCTTCCGACGCCGCCGCCTATAGCATGCTCGCCGACCCCGTCTCCAACGCTACGGGGACGCGACGCCTTTCTCCAAGACAACGCCCTACGAATTGTAGACGTCCCGGCGGACGGGTCGTGCGGCTTCACAGCGGTGGCCGTCGCCATGGGCATCATACCACCTCCAACGTTCGGCTGGTCCAATTCCCACAACCGACACACGTGGGACTTGTTGAACCAGCTCCGGACTCTCGCGGCCACGCAGCTCCTCCACAGCAGCGACGTCAGACAGCTTTACTCCAAGGAGTTCTTGTTCCTCGAAGGCACTACCGACCTAGACGACGATATTCAAAATATGCTACGGCCCACTCTCGATGAGGAACCGCCCTCTCCCGGCACCATCCTGCCCGTAAGCTCGTGGATGCTCTATTCCACCCTTAGGGTATTCGCCATTGCTTTCGAACGGCCATTCATTCTACTTTTCGACAACGCGGAGTACCCGTGCTTCGAGTTCTTCTGCCACCATCGCGGCGTGTGCAACTTCACCGCTACCGCATTGAACGCAAAGCAGGCGACTATGGAAGAACTGCGATTCCATCTAAAGGAAGAGCACTCCGCCACCGCACCACCCATCGTTGTGACGGCAGACGGCAAGGACCCCGACAGTACACTCACGCACTACCAAGCGTGCGTGCCGTCGTGACTCTTGTGCTCTCCCAAGCATTCATTTACCCGAGGATTGACACATTCATCATATCATATTATATGTATGAATTAACTAGCGATCACACATTCGAATTTATATGTAAACAATATTTAATTCCAGCCAAATGTCACATCCGGACCCAATCCCATCTCATGCATCGCCGCCCACGTTCGCATCACTCGCATCAACCAGGGATCCCCCACCTCCCATGCATATCGTTTGTAAGCAACTATCCCATGCGACCCTAGAGGGGAACTCCTCGCTCCGCTCCCCCCGCGCGCGCAAGCGCGCGCCCTGCAGTATCAAAAAATCCGACGCGGCATGCCGTCGTACCGAAACGTACCAAAACGTACCAAAACGTACCAAACGTACAACCACGTACCAAAACGTACCAAACGTACAACCACGTACCAAAACGTACCAAATCTACCGGCAGAAAATGTCGTGCATCGCTCGTTATATCCTTGGCTATTGACTGTCCGTTATTCGGAACATTTTTCCGCATTTTCAGGAATAAGAAACGTGTTGGCTCTGATATAATAAAATAATAGCCGATTGATATTTCGAATACAGTAGTAGTATACAGTATCAAACAGATATACTTACTTACATAACTTAATTATGTACAAATATCTCTCTCCCTCTCCTTTTTTGCTTACAAGAAGAACCAGATGAGCACGGACAGGGAAAGTGGGAGGGGAAACAAATATCTCTCTCCCTCTCCTGCTTATGTGCTTGTGTTCCTTTCTTCTTTACTGGTTGATACTTTGTTTGGAAACAAATAATGAATCCTAATGGTAGTGCTGGTGCTGTGGCATGCCTCCCTGTTCCTCGGGCTTAGGTTTTTTCTTCCTTTCTTTCTTTTTCTTGCTTGGTGGCCTCCACTGCTTTTTCTTGTAAGAAATTGTTTTTAGTAATCCTAATAGTATTATTCGTGACTTATAAAACTTATAGAACTTACATAGTAATCATACAGAAATACTTACTTACAGGAACAATGAAATTGGCCTCCAACCGTTTTTGCAATTATTAGGTCCTGGGACAGATAGTCTTACAGTAGGAAACATTTGTTTCCCTCGCTATCGACAGCCTATACCTGGACGTTACGGTGATGTGAAAGCGGCGACTAGTAGACCGCCCCGCCGGATGTCGGACGACCATCGTCTAGTGGTGGCGGAAATATATCATGGTTCGAATTTGGAGGACATTCATGTGTGTCGGAAGTGCGACATGGCGCTCCGGAAAAAAAAACCTCCCTACCGAAAGTATCCGATCCTTGGACGTAGGATGTTGCCCCCATGGGTTGCAACAAGTTGGACTTACGCTCGTCGAACGGGCGCTTGTTGGGTTTGTGGTCACCTCCTCTTACCTGATCACAATACAAGACAATAGCTACCGAAATTGCGCTCCTTTCCGCCACAAGGCTTTGCATGGCCACTTCGTCGCGTTTCCGAAGCCGACCAAGAGTAATAAATATGATGAAAGGTTATGTTTGAATATATAGGTTAACATGTAGTATAATTGTGAAGAATATAGTATAAGTTAACACATAGTATATTATCTATTTATAATATATACCATTTTAGAAATATATATATAAACGTCAATTTATGTATATATATATTTCTAATTCATATATTTGGCGAGGGAGAGTATTATCAAGCTTTTTCCATTGTCCACGACGGAGACGTTGCAGATGACGACCCCGTTGTACAAGGTACAAATGGATGGTCGCGTGGGAAAGAGAGCGCGCCGCAATGACAGACAAGCGCCGCCGGGTGTGCGACCGCCTCCTCGAAAACAACAATGACATCGTCCGCGCCAAAAATACGGCCCGGACGGATGTGCTCGTGCAGCGCGACGAGATGCAACAAGCTGAGACAGACGCCGGGACGCCAAAAATGCACCAAGAACACGCACACCAAGTCGATCCCACCCTACAAGTTTTCGTGGACTTGCCCGAGGCCGTGCCCAGCCGCACCGGGAAACTCACTATGGCTGCTGAGTACGCAAAAGAAGTTCGAGTGATGTTGCGCCATGATAAGCCGTCACCCTCGAAGGAGACGACCCGAAACATCGCAACCGTCCGCGCCACGCCCGAGCACTTCAAGGACCACGAGGCGAGGTGGAAACATGACGTTAAGGGCTACAGCCGCCGCGCCGCGAACGAACGACAAGGTGAAGCCGACAACACAGCTGGCGTCGGGGGGGATGGGGCCGATGCCTCGGGCCGCGCCTCCACCACCTTTGTCAGCGTCGAGCCGCGGCCATTCACCCCGGTCGCGGGCGCCTCGGCACCCACTTCTTCGAGCCGCCCAACATGGGACATGCTTCCGCACAAGCCCAGCATAAAAAAAACGGCGGAACTGTTTCACGTCGCGAAGGAGCAACACCTGACTCTCCATCTCGGATGCCAATACCTGTTGGACCTATTGAGCAACGAAGGCAGCATATCCGCGGTGCCCCCCTTGCGGATGAAACAGATCGGGCCGCCTGGGACCGGGAAGAGCGCGGCGGTCATCGACATCGTGTGGTTCGCGCACCAGCACGGGGTCGCGCGATGGATCGCCGTCACCGCCTACACTCATCGAGCGGTCATCAACCTCATGGGCGACATCGGAGCGACCACCGCTAACATGGTATTCGGCACATCGAGCGACCTTTTCAAATTGAGGTGGGGAAACGACACGCCGATGCGGGGGACGCGAGCGAAGTTGGATCTTCAGGAGACATGGAAAGACATCCGTCTACTCATCGTGGACGAGCTATTCACCATGACGGGTAAGCACTTCGCGGCCATTGAGCAACAACTCTTTTTAACCATGCGAGACTGCGGCCGCACGCCGGACACCTCCCACTCTCTGTTTGGCGGGATTGGCGTCCTTCTGACGGGCGACCACCATCAAAATCGTCCGGTTCACGGCGCACCGCTGTTTCAAGGCAACGGGGACATCCGTGCCGGCACGGCGGCCGACGCCGCCAGTCGTACCGCAGCGAACGCCCAGCGCGATGGCCCCGGATGGGACACCCCGTTCGTAAGCAACGCGCGCGGCCGCCACATTCTCGGTCAGGTGCACACCACCGTGATGTTACAAACGCAGTTCCGTATGGAGCCCGACCTCTCCGCTCTCAACGACCGCCTACGGGGCGGGCGGCTCACGGACGCCGATTTTGACGGCATCAACGCTTGCGCGATTGGAGCACCAGAAAAACCCGCCTCCATCCACCACCCGTACCTTCGCAACGCGCATTTGATGGTGCTACGTCATACTGTGGGCGACGCTATTGTCCACGCCTTGCTTCCGCGTCGCGCCGCAGAAGATCAACAGCAACTCATCCGATGGAGCGCCAAAGACAGGATGCGCATTGGCCGCGACGACGCTTGGACGCCGGTCACCGATCGCTGCCTCCGCGCCCTCCTCGGCCGCCTGACACACAACAAGACGGGAGACGTTCCGAGCGTTATATACTTCTACAACGGCATGCCGTACATATTCCGGCATAGCGTAAACATAGATTGCTTCTATTCCAACAACAACAGCGCCACCGCAGTCGCTCTCTTGCTGGATGACGCGACCGCGCGACACCCATCGCCGGACGCGCCGGTTGTTACCCTCGGAGGCATGCCGCGTGCCATGGTGGTGCGTCCGCACACTTTCGGCATCCCTCTGCACCGCGTTTGTCACGACCTTCCGGACGGCCATGTTGCAGTCTTGCCCACAACCGTGTACTTCACGCTGCGCTTCCCGACCGCCTTTCGCCTTGAGAGCGGGTCCATTGTCAAGAGCATCCAAATCGAGCGCGTCGGCTTCAGCATGATTCCGGATATCGCCTTCACGGACCTTCAAGGACCCCGACTGTACACTCACGCACTACCAAGCGTGCGTGCCGTCGTGACTCTTGTGCTCTCCCAAGCATTCATTTACCCGAGGATTGACACATTCATCATATCATATTATATGTATGAATTAACTAGCGATCACACATTCGAATTTATATGTAAACAATATTTAATTCCAGCCAAATGTCACATCCGGACCCAATCCCATCTCATGCATCGCCGCCCACGTTCGCATCACTCGCATCAACCAGGGATGCCCCACCTCCCATGCATATCGTTTGTAAGCAACTATCCCACGCGACCCTAGAGGGGATCTCCTCGCTCCGCACCCCCCGCGCGCGCGCAAGCGCGCGCCCTGCAGTATATAGTCAGATTATTTTAAATCTAAAGAGGTTCGCCAAGCTTACTTTCATGTGTGACACAAAACGCACACCCTAGCGGTTTTGCGTTATTGTAAAAGCGGTGCGCATTATACCCAGACCTCGAAGTAACCCTCGATGACTAGGGAAACTGTTAATCCATGTACACACGGAATGGCATGAAGGGGGATGGAACCGCCGCTTCCCGGAACGGAGGTGTACGCCTTATCCAAGTACCGCCAAAGTCGGTCCCCGGTAGGAACATATTGTGTATATGAACCCATCGCATCGCATCGCGAATGAGCGGCGAACACCTATAGGTGGAGGGCCAAGACTCCCCCGGAGTCTAGCGTACACATGTGTCCATTAGAAGTCCTACGGAGGGATATGTAAACACTCCCCCTTAATGGACAAACTCCGGCCGGTGCCCTAGTAAACCCCACGTAAACGCGGAGGGCCCATAACCTGTTATAAGGCGTACACCTCCGTTCCGGGAAGCGGCGGTTCTATCCCCCTTCATGCCATTCCGTGTGTACATGGATTAACAGGTTATGGGCCCTCCGCGTTTACGTGGGGTTTACTAGGGCACCGGCCGGAGTTTGTCCATTAAGGGGGAGTGTTTACATATCCCTCCTTTGGACTTCTAATGGACACATGTGTACGCTAGACTCCGGGGGAGTCTTGGCCCTCCACCTATAGGTGTTCGCTATAGGTGTTCGCCGCTCAGTCGCGATGCGATGCGATGGGTTCATATACACAATATGTTCCTATCGGGTACCGACTTTTGGCGGTACTTGGATAAGGCGTACACCTCCGTTCCGGGAAGCGGCGGTTCTATCCCCCTTCATGCCATTCCGTGTGTACATGGCCTCTCGCAACGCCCCAAGCCACGCCTCCAGCAACACTCACGAGCGGCAACCCTTAAGCCGGTTCAACCCCCGAGCACTGGCATTCTCTGCTTTGCGCTCGCCCATCTGGCTCGCGCAATTGCACTTTCGACTCTCGTAGTCGAGCAAGCTGTCAATTTACATCGTCTCATGCGCACTCGAGCGTCACGAGACACTTCCCCACGTTCTGAGTCGCCGTTTAACAAAATGCAACATTAGTTGTCTACCTCCGCGCGTGGAGTCGACGCTCTACCCTCTACAAGTTAACCGCGTACTACCGAACAAATTCAAATTGCAGTTCGGCTCTCGAACTCCAGATTTCTGAGCACAGATTCGGGCGTCTAACACCGCCTTACTTGCACCGCTTCCGCGTTTGACAAGCTCAACTATGCCCACTTATCAACAATAGTCCATTCCCCTTGACGCAGCCATTGCAATTGAGGGTGGTAAGGCGGCCCGAAATCCACCTATTGATCTGCTGAACGACGACTCCGAGCTTCTCGAGCCCGAGTTCGTCGGCTTCTTCGGGTACGGAAAAGTCATTCATGTCGGCCTGGAACGCTCCCCCTGCGACATTGATGCGCCCCGCGTCTGGACGCCGACGGGCGACACGACGCGTTTCCTTAACGACAAGATACCCCAAGCGGGGTACGAGGAGTACCTCCACATAGGCTACAATGCGTTCTTCGACAGCTCCGCCAACGCTGCATCTACCGAGGGTCTAGACGCGTTGTCATCCGGCCCTCCTTATTCGACGAAGCATACTTCAGCCGTTGCCCTCATCCGAGCGGGTCATCACACCCACGCAGCGACGGAGGAGGCCGCATGTACTCGATTTGGCTTCCTCCGCCTCACCAAGGGCAGGCAAAAGAACTAGGATTCGGACCGAGCGCTCTCCGAACTCGCCCACAAGCGTTTCTGCCGCCCACGTCCTACCGCGGTCTCCGGCACATGAGCTATGCCAAGCGTTCGCCGACAGAGCGCTTGAAGTTAGCATGCATGCCGTCATCAAGGTAGCAGTAGGAGCAGCGTTCGCGAAGACAACACCATATAAGCCACCCGGACATTACACAAAGGCCAAGGAGGTGGCAGCAGAAAAACGCAAGGCCGCAGCTGCAGCAGCAACAACAACTGCTAAAACAACTAAGCTCAACGACGGGACCAAGCCACCCACGATTCCGCCGCGCCGATTCTGTTTGCTCCCCGTAATTCAAGTACACGCGTCACCGCGCGCGGCAAAGATGCCGGGAGTGGGAGCACATTGGATCGAGTAGTCAAGTCGTGAGTTGGATCCGCCATGGCGTGCGGGTCAAATTCAAACATGTCCTACGTCCCAAACTCTGCAACTACGGAGGACGCCACCCAGCCCCATATCGACTTCCTAGCGACGGAACTTCCACGGTTCGAAGCGTGCGGAGCGCGCTTACAACACCCGATACGTCTCCCGCATGTTTGTCGTCCCCAAGCCCGGCGTCAACAAGTGGCGCCTGATAATCGACTTATGTGAACTCAACAACTACTACGCGGAGTTCAACATGTTGTGCGAAACACTCACGCACCTCCGCTACATGTCCCGCCCGGGCGACTACTTTGTCTCCCTAGACCTCGCGGACGGCTACTACGCCCTCGGTATTTGAGAGGAGGACCGCAACTTCTTCATAGTCAACTACATGGGCGAACTCCGGCGCCTCGTGTGCCTTCCAATAGGCTGGTCAAGGTCCGCCTACTACTAATGCAAGCTGACAAAGGCGTTCACCAACTACCTCCGGCGTCTAGCTACGCTCCCAATCGCAAGGACGACTACACTCGCAAGCCCACGAGAAGATTTTTGCGCAACATCCGTTGGCGCGGAACTCGACTACTAAGCTACATGGACGATTTCATGTCCATGGCCCACTCGCGCGAAGGAGCACTACTCCTACGCGACCTATCGAACCATGCACACACGGTCACAGTGGAAGGTAACTAGCGTACGCTTAGTTACAATCCAAGTCACACAAAAGGACATTCACATGAACAACCATCCCGAGGCTTGGTGTCGGGACAAAGGAAATGGAGAGCGGTAGCCTAGCGATAGTTCTTTATCCAAAACAAATAGTGTATCGGATTGTCTGATCTAGACATGTACTAATCATATCTGGAATAGCTTACAACTACTATATGTAACTAATAACTCGTGAGCATTACTTACAACATTTCCCATGCAGATAGCTATGGGGTAAAGTATTGCATAGGCTCTGCGTCTCCCACGATCGCACTTCGATGTCTTGTGAGTGCCGGTCATGGTAATGGCTTGGTGAACATGTCGGCCACAATATGGTCAGGGGTAGATACCGTAGCCGGATTGTTCCATGTTCCATGTGGCCTTTCAATAAGTGCCACTTCGGGCCGACGTGTTTGGTCGTCTCGCTGACCAATACGTTATGGGAGTAAGCGATAGCCCTTAGGTTGTCCTCCCATATGGTGGTGATTCCGGTGATGGGGGCGTTGAAGACCCCCCCCATGATTTGGCGGAGGTGTAGTCCCTCCTTGGTGGCGTCTACTGCATAGTAGTACTCCGCCTTGCAGGCGGACTGCGCGACGCATGTTTGCTGCTTAGACTTGTAGTTGATAGGTTCTCGGCTGAGTGTGAACAAGTAGCCGGAGCGGGACTTGCGTGTGCTGTTGTCGTTCGCCCAGTCGGCGTCGGCGAAGCCTTTGAGTTGGAGGGTGTGATCGGTTCCCCCCCAACGCTATTTGCAGTTGGATGGTGCCTTTGAGATAGTGGACCGCCTTCTTGAGGGCTTGGAGGTGGAGCTCCGTGGGATGAGCATGAACGGAGCCAAGGATGCTCAAGGATGTGGAGACGTTTGGGCGCGTACAAACGGCCGCATACTGGAGGCTGCCCGAGAGGGTGGGATAGATGTCATTCGCCACGCCCATGAGGGGTGGTGTCTCGATGTGCGCAAGGCCGGACACGACGCCGGGATCCGTAGGGAGTGGAGAGGGTTTGCAGTCCGTCATGCCTTGTTTGTCCAATATGTCACGTTAGTACTTTGACTGGTCCAGGGAGATAGTGCGGGCAGACATGTCGCGTGTGATGCGCATGCCGAGGGGTTGAGAGAGGGCCCCAAAGTCCTTGATCTTGAATCGCGCGCCGAGTCGGGCCTTGAAGGAGGTTAACCAAACCGTGTCGTTGCACGCCGCCGGGATGTCATCCACGTACATGGCAATCATTGCGAAGACGGAGCCGGTGCGGAAAATTTAGATGCACGGGTCGGAAAAACATTGATGCCAACCATTGTTGACGAGCAAGTCCCGGAACAACATGTTGAATTCGCGGGGGGATTGCTTGAGGCCGTACATGAAGTGTTGCAGGTGGCACACCTTATTCGTGCCGTCTGAGAACCCGAGGGGCTCGCGGATGTAAACATCCTCTACGATGGGGGCATATAGGAACGCGGTGTCGATGTCAAGTTGAAAGAGGTCGAGGTCCATGGCGGCAGCAATGGCGAGGAATAGGCGGAGGGTAGCTTCGAAAGGAAGGCTCACTTCTGTGTCGTCATACACATGGGTGCACTCCTCATGGGTGGGGACATCGAGGGATGTAGGCGGAGGGGTGTCCGCATGGGAGAGGTCGCTCATGAGGGCAGCATGCGCGGAGGCAGTGCGGCTGTGGGTACCATATTTCTGGACGATGAGCTTGCGCTTGGCAAGTGTCCATTTTGGGAGGGCATCATCTGACGCCGTACAAGACGAGAGGATGTTGTTGAGGATGCCACATCTAGTGCACTTGTTGGGCAGGTCACGTCCACCGCGGCTACCACGGTTGCAGTTGCCACGTCCACCGTGTGACCCACGTCTATTAGCGACAAGTGACCCCGGAGAATGCTAGCCATGACTTCGTCGTCCGCATACAAGAGGTGGTTTGTGTCGAAGGCGTTAATGACGTACTGTTTGGCCTTGCCGAACGGTCCGTTGTTAGATATCCCACGCAACATGAGGAGACCCAAGTGGTGAGGGTGGAAGGTTGTTGAGCCATCAATCATCTCACATGTTTCGTTGTAGTCATCAAATGCATGCCGCATGAAGTGGACGTACTCGGCGAGGGATTGGCTAGGGCGCTGTCGGAGCATGAGGTTGTCCAGCAAGGAGAGAGAGCGGGCGAAGGACCGGCCATCCAACCTCGCACATAGGATGTCCCATGTTGTTGTGGCGCAGTCGGGGCCAGCAGCGGAGACGCACTTGACCGCCTGATCATCACGCTTATTCTCGTTGGCAACATGTAGCATGAGAACGCATGCGTAGTTAGGGGCATGCACGTCCAACCAGACGCCCGACTCGCGGATGGCCACCTGGGGGTGAAGTACGATGCTTTGAGGGAAAGGAAGGTAAGGAAGTTCTTTTTCCACTGCGTGAAGTCTGTGTTTGGCCCCATGGTGGGAACATGCATTTTCATGGACCGGTTGCGAACCTCCTTGTCGAAACCGGCGGCCTCATGAACAACGCGGCCATACACCACCGGTTCAATGGTGGGGCGACGCCCCCCACGTCCGCTGTGGGCTCCACGAGTAGCATGGGAAAAAGACACACCAACATGGAAAGAAGGCGGGCCACCAAGAAGTGGGGAAAGACCATGCATGGCCGGCGGCAAACCGTACGGGTGCGGTTGGCCACGAGGAGAGGGGACGTGGTACGGCTGATCATATGGAAAGGGGGGTCCGTGGGTGGGAGCTAGATACCCGAGATGCGGGTGCGGTGGAGGGGGTGGAAGGTGGTCTGGGTTGGGCAAGGGGGGAGTGGAGGGCTGAACATCGCGCGGGATGTCGCGCTGCGCATCACGGCGGCGCTGAGTAGCTGTGTCGGAGTCTTGCGCGTCTAGACGGTCATTGATGAGCGCCATCTGCTCTAGCACTAGCGAGTGCATCAAGAGGTGGGGCGAGGGAGCTTTGCTGGGAGTTGTGACAATCAGTGTCAACAAGGGTGGGGGGTCGTCCGAGCGAGTATTCGGTGCCATGACGACATGCGGGTAACGACAGGCAGCGGTAAGAACCACTAGCAAGACTTGTGCCTAACAACGGTTGCAGAAAGACGGTTGGATGCTCGCCGGCTTGTAGCCCCGGGGTGTCTCAAAGCACATTATCTGTGTCCTCCACCCGCAGTGGGGCACAAGTCGAGGCCACGGCCAGGATAGGGAAAGGAAGTCGCTGACGGTTGAGTGCTAAGGGTCTCCAAAAAAGAGCTAATTATGACTTTAATTGGCGTTCACCATGTATATGCATATTCACCCACCAGTGCGCCCCCCCCCTCGTCTCTAGGTTGGGCATCTATGCACCATGTCCACACATGGCGAGTGCGCCGGTGTGGGTGGCATGCAGTCGTCCTCGAGCAGCTGACTCGGGTTTGGGTGTGGACGGGTTTTATCACGCAGGACATACTGGCGGTTACGCCGACTAAAGGAGTTAAGTAGTAGTTAGGTAGAAAAACTTGCCTTTCGCGGGGGAGCCGCTGATCGCAGCTCGCCGAACAAAGTTGGTCGCGTGTGAGTGACTTGATGCGGGGGCCCATACCTTGTTGAACCATGGATACACGGTCAGAGTGGAAGGTAACTAGCGTCCGCTTAGTTACAATTTAAGTCACAGAGAAGGACAAGCACATGGACAACCATTCCGAGGCGTGGTGTCGGGACAAAAGAAGTGGAGAGTTGTAGCCTGGCGACAGCTTTGTATCCAAAACAAAGAGTGTATCGGCTTGTCTGATATGGACATGTATGTTACATATCTATAATAGCTTATTGTAGCTATCCGTAACTAATAACTAGTAAGCATTACTTACAACACGACTGGGTCGAGGCGTTGCTACACCGACTCGGCCTCCAAAGCAACCCCAAGAAAGGCCCGTGGGAACCCACGCAAGTGGGCGACCACCTTGACCTCACTATCGATCCCCTAAAATACGAGTTTCGAGCTCCCATCGACAAATTGTAGACCCTCTCCAAGCAAGCCTTAGCACTACTTGGCCGCGCAGTGTGCAACGCCCATTGGCTACCCGCTAGACAGCTGGCCGCCTTTGCCGCAAAGGCGCAGTTTCTCTACCTCGCCATGTCGTTTCTTTTCACGCGAATTCCACTCCGTTTTGGTTACGCGACAAGGATGGGGAGGCGAGTCCGCAAGACACACCGACTAGAGCGAGACCTCGAGTGGTGGCCTACATTGCCCGACCAACACAAAGGACGCTCAATCTACAAACCCATCGAGACGGCGTACCTCCGCGCGGACTCTAGCGGCTACAGATGGGAGCCGTGTTGAACGACAACCCCAATTTCCAAGCGCGCGGTTTTTGGTACGATAAGTACCTGCGGCAACACATCACTTGGAAGCTGCTACGAGCAGTGCGACTTGCAATCGAGTCCTAACTACCACAGCTACGAGGAAGCAACGTCTTATTACACGAGGACAATGGTGCAACCGTGGCTACGCCGACCAAGCTTACCCCACGCTCCCCCGTATTAATGACAGAATCACGGCGGTTTGTTGCACTTATTGGACGTCGACGACATCCGCATCCGGCCCAAGTACACTCGCTCGGCACCGAACATCTGGGAAGACAGCCTTAGCCGGGAGCTCGACCGCGACAATTGGCGGCTAAACAGGGAAAATTTCAGCTACCTTCAAGCCGAGTGGGGACCACACTCTATCGACCGTTTCGTGTCAATGTAGAACACGTATCTCCCCCGCTTCAACGCCAAATGACGCGACCCCGAATGCGAGGACATCGGCTGCCTAAACCTACCGGACACCGCCTCGCAACGCGAGGCAAACTAATGCAACCCACCTTGGGGAGCACTGCCCGCCCTCTCCACAAAGCCACACATGTCCGGAGCAGCGGCTACCGTCATCGTACCCCATAGGCCCCGCTAGCTGTGGTTCAAAAAAACTACAAAGGATGGTCGCCGAAACCATCCACTACCCCGCTACGCACGACGTCTTCTTCCCCGGACGGCAAGGCTCACGCGCGTGGGTCGGACGACCAGGTGAAGCGTGGTGGCCTTCCGGCTTCCACGCCGGCTTGGCTACACACACGTTGAGGCGCAATAGGACGCATTTACGGGCCACAAGCCTACAAATCTGTTGCGAGACATGGTTTTGTGTGGTAATCAAGTTGCTACACAGCAATGTTGGTCGAGTAGCATCGTGATAGTACGGCTGTGACTCAGCACAATAATATGATAAGCCAATCAACAATAGAGAGGATTAGGTTGCTGATAGTGGCAAGTTGCTGAGCGTTAGATATCATCTAAAAGGCTCAGAATATATGTTGGCGTGTGCTCACCACAAGGTGAATACGTGTCCTGTGATAGGCAAGTGCTAGGCACTTGCTGAGGGTGAGATGACATGCAGTGTCACTCACCGAGTGTAAGCATTCCTTATTGCCCCCTCAACTTTGACAGGTTATGGGCCCTCAAGCTGCTAGTTGTTGGAGTCATTTGTCTTGACTGGAACCTAGAGCTTGCTTCTCGAAGAGTGGTAGACCTTTGTAGTGTCGCACGATACGTGAGACTCCGGGAGTACAACTGCGTGTTCGGTCAGCCCTTTGTCGTCTCCTTTTCTGAGCCGTGTTGCCCGCCTCTTCACCGGTACTTGGTGCTTTTCTTGTTGGCATTTTTCCTGATTTTCTGGTGCTCTTGCGAGCACATCCGACGTACCTGCTATGGACTCCGTGAAACTACCCAAGTTCAGTGGGGAGAGACGAGATTTTGACGTATGGAAGAAACGTTTCCGTGCATTTGGCTTGATGCAAAAGTGGGCTCCGGCTTTGTCGTCGGATGGTGCCGCTTCCTCTCAACAACAAGTCGACATGTACTCCACATTGATTCTTGCGCTGCCGGAGGACGACCTTTCCATTATCGAGAATGTTAGCGAGGATGACAAGACATGCGGCCACACTGCATGGACTGCGTTAGTCAATCATTATGAGGACTATGGTATTTACCGGTGTACGGAACTATTGCAGGACTTGGAGACGCCGCAAGCGGACGGCGAGAGCGGCATTCAATACCTAAACCGGTTAGTTCGACTGCAACGACAGCTTGCCCGAGTTGGGGACGTCGTCCACGACCGGCGTAGTATCATCATGTACTTGGTGAAGGGCCTGCGCAGCGAATACCACTCCATCACCGACACGTGGGACGTACACGACCTCAGCATGGATACCGTCAAGCGTGATCTTCGTCAAAAGGGCATGCGCATCGAGAGTCGTGCGCAATCACATACAACGGAGCCCCCAACACCTACGGCTTTTGCAGCGTCTCATGATGACTCAACGACTGAACTTTTGAAGCGGCAAGTCTCCGAGCTCCAAGACCAACTGAAATCTCTTCAAGGAGCTGCGACTACTCGTACCTCATATGGCAGAGGCGGAGCGAGAATTTTTCGTGGTGTTTGCTATGGCTGTGGTAAGAAGGGCCATCGCAGGTCCGAGTGCCCCGTCAACAACACCGGAGGTAACTCTGCGCAAGTGGACTCCCCGGTTGCTTTTCCGGCGGTCATGGACGTGACAGCCACCCCTGCGAGGCCATTCTCCGAGGCTCGACACATGTTCGAGCGCGATGGGGAAACGTGGATGTGGTTGGCCGACAGCGGCGCCAGCCATCACATGACTAGTGTACGCCGTGACTTCTGTGAGTATCGAGCGCTCACCGACCGGCTTTGGGTGAAGGGTATCAGCGCCCGCGCTGTTGGAGTGGGCTCGGTCCGCATCATTGTGAAGGCTGAAGATGGAGAGGAGATTCCTGCCACGCTAAAGAATGTGCTCCACGTTCCTGAGCTATCCCGTCGTGCGTCGTGGTCTTACCATCGGCTTTTCAGCCTCACCCAAGCTCGGCGACAAGGTCATTCTGTGGTGTTAGCTGATCCCGTGGACCACCTTCGTCTTCATGCCGGTCATGGTGGTGGCGTGGTGGTTCCGTTGGAGCGCGCGCATTTGTTGGTGTGGTTGCCGGCGCGGGTTGCTTCGTCGAATCCTACCGCTTCGGTCGCCACTACGCCATTGGAAAAACGGTTGTGGCATTCCCGACTCGGTCACCATGGCGAGTCGCAATTGGACGGGCTCTTGGCCACTGAGGTGGAGGGTGTGGCGTTTCCTGCGTCGGAGAAGTTGGGCTTCTGTGAGACGTGTGCTGTGTGTAAGTCGCACGTCCGCCGTATCTCTCGTGAGCCGGCTGACCGGAACGTTGGTGTCTTTGAGGTCCTCGGCTTAGATTTCTGCGGTCCTATGAGTGTCCCATCCTTGGGAGGACGGCGGTACAGCTTGTGTGCGGTTGATTTCCGGAGCCGTTTCATGCTGCATGATGCGGTCCGCTCCAAGGATGAGGCTCCCGCCTCATTCCGTCGCATGTTGACTACCATCCGCTCTCTTGGGCACATGGAGAGCGGATGGTAGTCAACATGCGACGGAATGAGGCGGGAGCCTCATCCTTGGAGCGGACCGCATCATGCAGCATGAAACGGCTCCGGAAATCAATCAACGGCTCCGAAATCACGGTTCGTCGTGTTAGGGTGGACAATGACACGGTGTTCTTAGGTGCTGCCTTCCGAAACCTCTTGGATGAGTTCAACATCGCTGTGGAGATCACTGCCCCTTACGCGCATTGGCAACATGGCCGGATTGAGCGGCAGTGGGGGACATTGGTCCCGATGGCGCAGTCAATGATCCGGCAAGCCGCGCTGCCTAAATCGTATTGGGCTCTAGCGATGGCCGCTGCGGTGCATGTCCGCAATCGTGTGCATAGTAGCGGAGCCGGCGGTGTACCTTTCACCTTGGCGACCGGTAGACGAGCTGATCTAAGCTCCATGCGGGTCTTCGGCTGTCCGGCCTATGTCCACGTTGACAAGTCTCAACGCCGCAAACTTGACGATCGCGCGTGGAAGGGTGTCTTTGTGGGCTATGCTTCCGAATCCCCTGCGTGGCTGGTGTACAATCCTGCTACTCGTCGGGTGGTGAGCAGCCGTAACGTGGTGTTCGATGAGGCTGCAGTCCTCTCCATGGGGGAGAGCAATGCGGAGCAACGCACTGATGATGAAGAGGACAGCATCCCGCGCACCATGTGTAGCGAAGAACGGGATACACCTTCGGGGGAGTCGCCGCTACGGGAGTCGCGGCAGCATTCCGGGTCGACGGAAGATGAACGGGACATGCATTCGGGGGAGACTCCACGTCCAAGGTATAATCTTCGATCCACTGCCGCACCACAGCAATGCGTACCCAGTCCAAGGTATAATCTCCGTTCAGCGGGCGCTTCGGGAGATGGATGGACTACGGGAAGTACCGCGGCTATTAAGTCATCCAGCAGCCCGACCGTTCAAGAGCCGGTGTCATACAAGCAAGCGCTGAGGAGTCCCCAATCGGGGGAGTGGGAGGCAGCTATCAAGAGCGAGTACGACTCACTTGTATCTCGGAAAACCTGGACATTGGTCCCTTGTCCTGCCGGTCGCAAACTCGTAGATTCCAAGTGGGTGTTCAAGCTGAAGCGCGATGCCAATGGACAGATTGCAAGGTACAAAGCAAGACTTGTGGCTCGCGGGTTTACTCAGGAGAAGGGTGTGGACTACCACGAGACCTTCGCTCCCACAGTGAGGGTGATTTATATTCGAACGTTGCTCGCGCTTGCTGCTTATAATGATTGGGATGTGGAGCAGCTTGATGTGGTGACGGCATTTTTGGAGGCCGATATCGAGGAGGAAATCTACATGAGGCAGCCGGAAGGATTCCGTCACTTCGACATCAATGGAGAGGAGCGAGTGTGCTTGTTGAAGAAATCATTGTATGGCCTCAAGCAAGCTCCTAGGAACTGGAATAAGACCATCACAGCATGGCTAGAGGAGTATGGCTTTACCCAATCCAAGGTGGATCCCGGCATTTACGTCTTCATCAAGGAGGGTGAGCTTTATGTCGTGGCGTTGTACGTGGACGACAGCATCATCGTCGGACCAGCGGGTAGCTTCATCGTTGGGTTCAAGTCGGCTTTCGGCGAAAGGTTCAACGTGCAAGACCTCGGTCCAGTGTCTTGGTTGCTTGGCATGACAGTCGAGCGTGATCGTGGCAGCCGCACCATCAGGATTGGACAACAACAATACGTCTTAGATATGTTGGAGCGCTTCAACATGATGGGCTGCAAGCCGGTGGGCTCACCTATGGCGGTCGATGCTTTGAGCAATTGTGTGGAGACGTCGACATCGAGGTTGCCTCCCGGTCTAGTGCCGTACCAAAGCTTGATCGGCAGCTTGTTGTACGCTTCCGTAAGCACACGGCCCGACATCACCATGGCTGTTAGCCACCTTAGTAGGTACATGTCCGACCCCTCTCAGTCACATTGGGAGCAAGCCAAGAGGGTGCTCCGCTACCTCAAGGGGACCGCAGATTCGGTCTTGATGTACGGTGGCGCACCCTCATCAAAGGTGGTAGGATGGTCAGATTCTGACTACGCGAGTGATATTGGCGAGCGGCGCTCTCGCACGGGGTATGTGTTCATGCTCAACGGTGCAGCGGTGAGCTGGAAAAGTCAGCGGCAACAAACTGTGGCGTTGTCGACAGCGGAGGCAGAGTATATGGCGCTGACTGCGGCCACTCAGGAGGCGATGTTTTTGAAGCAACTACTCCATGAGTTTCACCAAGACTCCGGGTCTCCCATCACAATTCACGAGGACAATTAGAGTTGTATTGCACTCAGCAAGAATAGCATGACGACCGGACGCAGCAAGCACATGGACGTGAGGTACCACTTCTGTCGGGAGAAGGTGGAGAGCGGAGACATCGAGGTGCAATATTGTGCGACGGAGAACATGCTTGCTGATGTGCTTACCAAGCCATTAGTGAGTACAAGGCATGGCAAGTTGTGCAATGCCATCATGGGATTGCCTGCGTAGCAAGGGGGAGTGTTGCGAGACATGGTTTTGTGTGGTAATCAAGTTGCTACACAGCAATGTTGGTCGAGTAGCATCGTGATAGTACGGCTGTGACTCAGCACAATAAGATGATAAGCCAATCAACAATAGAGAGGATTAGGTTGCTGATAGTGGCAAGTTGCTGAGCGTTAGATATCATCTAAAGGCTCAGAATATATGTTGGCGTGTGCTCACCACAAGGTGAATACGTGTCCTGTGATAGGCAAGTGCTAGGCACTTGCTGAGGGTGAGATGACATGCAGTGTCACTCACCGAGTGTAAGCATTCCTTATTGCCCCCTCAACTTTGACAAAATCGCTGACCTACGCCACCTCGCTTACAGCCCACTGGTACGACCATGGCCAACCCGCTACCAGCTCCGCGAACCCAACGCCCACGCGCCGTGAACTTCTACCGTGACTGCCCAAGTACGCACTATGTTGGGAACCGACCACATCAAGACCACAACAATCAACCTCCTTAGCATCACCGACAACGCACGCGAACTACGACAACGGCATGCGCTAGCTCGCCGCGTTCTGCCACGAGGGCGGCATCCACCCCCTACATGTCACCACGCAGTCGATCGTCCGCTACACTCCTTGGCTAGGACTACAAGGAACCGTCGTTACAACCTCATTTCAACACTACTACTCGGCGGTCAACAAATTCTAGCCGTCGATGAACTCCTGGCATACGAACGACACGAAATCGAAACGCATTTTCGGCATTTCATCGCTAGATTTTGAGTGACGCTGGCGGTGTATTATACCAACTACGCGTTATTTTGCAAGGCGGAATCGGGAGTCCGCTTACGAACCTCGACGATCGGGACTTGACTGTCGATCGACCATCCGGATAAATTTGGCTTTTCATCCGGAAAGCATAAGGTCACCAGCGACGCGACGCGACCGACAAACCAATCATGGCTATCCCTATCGATGCCAACCCCGCCCTCGTTGACCTACTGGAATGGTATTGCAGACAACGCATCGTCTACAACGAAAAATTCTACAACAACCCCCTACGAGCCGCAATGTGGAGCTTCGCACCTTACGATAATTCAGGAGATTGGCAAGCGGCTGCAACACTCTCCGCATGGCTACTCGAAGCTTACACAAGACTACTTGAAACAAGTGGACGAGACACGGTAGATAGTATGGGACAAAGGACAATAGTAACAACTTCCTACCTTTCTATGATGGCACAATAGTAAAATCAAAATGTCTGGCACAAAGGGAAAACGTCTCTCTCTCTCTCTCTCTCTCTCTCTCTCTCTCTCTCTCTCTCTCTCTCTCTCTCTCTCTCTCTCCCTCTCTCTCTCTCTCTCTCCCTCTCTCTCTCCCTCTCTCTCTCTCTCTCTCTCTCTCTCTCTCTCTCCTCTCTCTCTCTCTCTCTCTCTCTCTCTCTCTCTCTCTCTCTCTCTCTCTCTCTCTCTCTCTCTCTCTCTCTCTCTCTCTCTCTCTCTCTCGCTTTCTCTCCTTATCACTCTGTCTTTGTCTCTCTCTCTCTCTCTCTCTCTCTCTCTCTCTCTCTCTCTCTCTCTCTCTCTCTCTCTCTCTCTCTCTCTCTCTCTCTCTCTCTCTCCCTCTCTCTCTCATATACAAAATATGTATTCTCTCTCTCTCTCTCCCTCTCTCTCTCTCTCTCTCTCCATCGGAGCCGCTCCACCAAAAGGTTTCAAATGGACATCGCACAGCCTCCGCAAAGGAGCCGCCTCCGGTGCTAGTTGCATCGGAGCCCCGCTCCACGTCAAATACATGGGTGGTTGGGCCAAGAACAGCTCAGTGACTGAAGAAAAATACATCGACCCCACCATGACCCCACCTCTAGCGGCGTGGCAGTACTTCGGATGGCTCGTTCCAACCCGACCGCTTCATTATGACTAGGTTGTGCAAGCCTTCGGCTTTAAAATATTGGCAAAACGTGCCATTGGGTAAATAGTCGGATTGTTTTAAATCTAGAGGTTTATAAAACTTACTTTCATGTGTGACAAAACGCACACCCTAGCGGTTAAGCGTTAATGTAAATGCGGTGCGTCTTACCCAGACCTCGAGGTAACCCTCGATGATTGGGGAAACGTGTGACGAGTACAGTCCTGCAACAGTACATTGCAGGACATTGTACAGGTACTCGTTACGGATTCCAATTCGTGCTTTTCCACAGGATGGACGTATACTCGTGGGTACGTCGCTACTGCAATATGGTAATGGTGCTGATGCTACAGTACGACCAGTACCTCTCGGTACGTACAGATATGCATAATTAATCTAACTAGCCAGATGACGCGCCAAAACGAGCTCTTCCATGCAGAAGGAGCCGCGTCGTGAAACCCAATGCTAGGCAGGCCGTGTCTCGAGGACAGATGACGACGGTTGAGCAGCACCAACGCCTGACACGTAAGCGAAGCTTGCAGGCGTAACTAGTCTGGGCTGAAACCTATTTAAGCCCAGCGCAGTAGAGGGAGGTGACAGAACCTTTTAACAATTCCTTTGTTCACTTACAACATCTACTGCCTAAGTACAACATTGAGACATCTTTCATCAATTGTCCTCTCGACAACATCTTTTTGCCATCTTGCAACAACAGAACTAGACAGACTAGAACAGATTTGTGCTAGCGTTTAGCTTTCAGAGGCTAACCGCCACACTGGTTTCGGAGCTCTTTGGTCGACGCACGCTTTCGTTGCTCGTTGATCTGCTCGACGTTGTTTGAGTTGAGATGTCTTCTCTCGGAGCAGGACATTACGTGGTTTTAGTAATTCACGTTGGAGGAACTAAATCGTCGGACTTGAAGTTGGTGTTTCAGCGTGAGCCTCGTTCTGGTAAAACTTGGTTCCCAGCTGGCTCTGTCTTACCTAACGAAGAGCCTGTCGACGCTGCTATTCGCGAGTTACATGAGGAGACCGGTCTTGTTTTGACACCGGATGATTTGACGCTGTTGAGTGGTGAACCTGTTAATTTTACACTACCTCAAGGACGACAGTTTGTCTACGTGTACTCGGCTTCTATTCCTGTCCTGTTTGCTACGAACAACATACGTACACCTTCTCAGGTCGAGCATGCTGTTTTGGCACAGTCGACAGTTAATCCGGATGATACTTACGTTGTACCGGAAACCATCAACATTGACGGTCTGACACTTACGCCCGCACAGACAGGGTTACTTCGTGCTAAGAAGCACAAGAGTGAATTACTTCACTTTGGTTACGTGGCTGAGTGGGAATCTTTTTATCGAGCAATTACACAACATGTTCCAGTCATGCAAGACGACACGTCTATCCCGAGACAGTTCCACATGCACCCCCGGTTTACGACGGTCGACTCTGGTTCTGTCTGGCTGCTGATTCGTGGATACATCAACCGACTGACTGGAGAAGGACCTACAGATTTACGAGTGGGAATGCCGATGCCTACTCACAACTTGGCTGGACTAGCTGTGACCCTCACGGAGACTCAGCGTAAGGCTGCTATTACTTCACCGTACCAGACTGGTCGCGTGCCTAACGAGCTGGAGAATTGGCTCGAAGCACAGCCTCAGCGTTTTATAATGCTTGGAATTACGGCTGACTCGTACAATGCAGTGTTCTGGGTTACTTCACAGTTTTCTGGACACCTAGGTGGGTGGTGGTTGAACCGGAAAAATCAGCCTCCAATTCCATCTACGTACAACGAGCTTGTTGAGGAGTTACGCAAGTCTACGTTTCTTCCGAACATTCAGGACGAAGCTATTAACGCTTTGATGAACTTTACGCAGAGCAACACGATGAGTTACGCGGTTTTCACTAAACAGTACAACGACTACTTACGTCGATCTCGTCAAGACCTGACAGCTGAGGTACAGTGTGTACGCTTCATTAATGGCCTAGCGAATGATGCGCTCAAGAGACTGGCTAAGTCACACCGAGCTCAGCAAGGATACCAGACTACGCTAGTGGAGCTGCAAAACTTTTTGAATAACGTTGTGACAGACTCGCCGGAACTGGGCAATGCAAGATCTGCTGCTGGACCATCTGCCCAGCCTACACGCAAGCGCAACTTTGAGGACCCTCTCGAGGAAGCCTCTAACGTCTGGAAACGTAACAAAGGTGGCCGTGGACGTGGCCGCGGACGTGGACGTGGAGGTGGTAACAATGGTGGACGCGGTCAGACATCTGGTCGCGAAGATTTTAATTCACTCGCAAATGCAATGACAGCTGAGGAGCGCAAGCGACACATGGACGAAGGACTCTGCTTCAAGTGCCACAAGAAGGGACACCGTTTGTTCCAATGCCCGGAGTTCAAAGGCAAGGCACCGATGCAACCTAAGAAGCAATGATGGTGGCAAGGCTGTTCTACAAATGAACTGGAGCAGCCGGCTACATCTACTGTTCATTCTGAGACACTGTTAGCGACAGAAGTCGTCGACACACCTTCGACACCTCCATCGACTGCAGTTGCGACACCTGTAACGCAAGTAGCAGGTCGTCGTCGTCAGATTAAGCAGAGACAGAGTCGTAAAACTGTAACCAGAGGGCGAAATTTACACAGGTGACTAAGCACTGGAAACTCTATCAAGAATTCCCAGCAAGGACACAGCTTTTTACACGTCAGTCACTGGAGAACCCAGCTCAACAGGAGGTGGTTGCTCCAGCCCCTTGGCATGTACAGCTGTGGTTAGTCGACGCAGATTGTGCGTTTAACGACTCTTCAGAACCTACAGCACCTGATCAACCCGACTCGGTACCTGTACCAGCAGACGACTCGGAACAGTCCATCGCTACGCTGCAACAATTTTCCTCGCCAGCTACAGCACTACTGACTGACCTCACGGAAGCTCGCCCGTTAATTCGAACTGAGCTGACTGTGAAAACTCCTGATGGCGGACACCAAATTTCTGGATTAGTGGACTGCGCTGCGACACTTGATTTTGTGTCAGAGGACTTTGTACGACGCTTTGCTTTACAGACTCGGAAGTCTGCAAGTAAGACCCCAGTTCGACTCGCTAATGGACAACGAGTGACTTCTACGACAGTCTGCGACGTCACTTTTGAGCTGGCTCGACACGAGTTTCAACGGACTTTTTACGTTCTACGTGATTTACGTACAGCTGATTTAATCCTGGGTTTACCATGGCTTGATGACGAACAGGCCTCTTTACAATTTGGTACAACCAGAATTTTTACACTAATGGACGGCACAGCAGTTGAGACTACACTTGAGGAACGACGCCCTGAGTGTCTACTCCTGTCGTCTACGAAAGTTCAGAAGCTTATGCGCAAGACGCGCCGCAGCAGAGGACGTCATGCTGATTTTTACGTCATTGAACTTACGTCAGCTGCCGAACAATCAACAGACTTTCACACTGGAGAGGAACTAACAGCAGAACAACGTGACAACTTCCGGTCGTTACTTTTTGAAGACTTCCCGGAGTTACTGCAACCTGTCGACTCTCCGCCAGTAAGCCGACAGTGGGATCACCCCATTGACACAACTGGCCCGATGCGACGTCAACGTCTGAACAGATTGTCACCTGCAGAGCGCGCTGAGCTTAATCGACAGCTCAAAGACGCAGTGGAAGCTGGCTTGATCCGTCCCAGCTACAGTGAGTTCGGCTCGCCAATTCTTTTTGTGCGAAAAGCTGATGGCTCGCTACGTCTGTGCATTGACTACCGTGGCCTTAACGAGGTTACGCGTAAGGACGCCTACCCGTTACCGCGAGTGGATGACACACTGGACGAACTTAAGGACGCGAATTTTTACACACACCTCGACCTCGCTTCTGGATTCTGGCAAGTTCGAGTGCGTGAACAGGACATTCACAAGACGGCTTTTCAGACCCCTGATGGCTTGATGGAATGGGTCGCCATGCCGTTTGGGCTGTGCAATGCACCAGCTACATTTCAGAGGATGATGAACGACATTCTTCGCGACTTTTTACATAAGTTCGTGACAGTCTACCTGGATGACGTCTGTATCTACAGTCGAACTCTGGAAGAGCACCTGGAACATCTACGTCTAGTGCTACAGCGATTCAAGGAGGAAGGGCTGAAATTACGCCTTAAGAAATGCTTCTTCGGATTGCAAGAAATGGAGTATTTGGGCTATACTGTGTCAGCCGGGAAAATTTCGGTTTCCACAAAGAAAGTCGAGGCCGTTGCAGACTGGCCAGTGCCCAAGACGCAGAAGGAGGTTCGCAGTTTCGTACAGTTCTGCAACTTCTATGCGAGATTTATACACCATTTTAGCGACCTTACGGCTCCATTGACGGACTTACTGCGGAAGTCCCAGCCACAGAAGGTTACGCTGACGCCTGCCTGTTTGGAAGCCTTCGAGACTCTCAAGTTACGGCTCATTTCCGCGCCATGCCTGATCCTTCCGGAGGTCAGCTCGGACGCGACGTTCACCGTGGCTACAGATGCTTCAACAGTGGGGATTGCAGCAGTCATGTTGCAAGACCAAGGAGGCGGTCTTCAACCAGTCTCTTACTGGGCGCGTAAGCTGAATCCAGCTGAGCGTGGTAACACTTACTCTGCGTACGACTTAGAAGCTTTGGCCGTATGCGAAGCTGTCAAGCATTGGAGGTGCTATCTTGAAGGCTGTTCTAAGTTCCTTGTCGTAACAGACCACGACACACTGCGGCATCTGCTCAGGCAACCGAACAACAGGCTGAACAAGCGGCAAGCAAGATACCTGCGGGATTTGCAACCGTTTGTGGGCTCGATGACACTTGCATATCGCAAGGGAGCTCTGAACGAAGCCGACCCGTTAAGCCGGCGTCCAGACTTCGTACCTCAGGCCACAGTACCCTTATTTTGGGATGGCGAGGTTCCGTCAGATCGAGAATTACGACGGAAGTCCCAGCTGCTGTTTGAAGACGCACAGTTAAATTCACTGACTGTTGAAGCGTTGCAGCTGAGCCCTGAGTTCGCTGATCTCATTCGCGAGGGGTTCTCACGAGATTCGTTTTATGGGGACGATGGTGAGTGGACAAGAGACAGCCGGATAGAAGCCAGAGACGGGTACTTTTGGCGTCTCAATCGCCTCTGTATTCCACAGAACTCTGAGCTCCGACTGAGATTGATCACAGAGCTGCACGAAAGTTCGTCAGCTGGTCACAGAGGAGTTGCTAGCACTCTTGCTAAAGCACTCGACAGATTCTGGTGGAAACGAATCCGCCAAGACGTGAAAGATTTTTGTGAACGCTGCGTCGTATGCCGACGAGCGAAGATTCGACCGCAGATGGCTGCGACTCTTTACCCATTGCCTGTTCCACCCAGACCGTGGCACACAGTTGGTCTTGACTACCTGACACACTTGCCTGAGAGCAACGGCTTTAACAGTGTGCTGATTGTAGTAGACCATCTAACTCGAATGGCCCATTTTCTGCCATGCACAGAGACGATTACTGCCGAAGAAACTGCCACTTTGTTTTTACAGGGAGTCTACCGCTTACATGGACTACCCCGTGTGCTGATCAGTGACCGCGACCCGAAATTTGTCAGCGCCTTCTGGCAGACACTATGGAGACGCCTTGGAACGCGACTGAACATGTCTACCAGCCGACACCCAGAAACAGATGGACTGACAGAGCGCGTGAACAGCACGTTTCAGCAGCTTCTTCGTTGCTTCTGTTGCTATGATGGCTCTGACTGGTCGACACTTTTACCGCAAGTGGAATTTGCGTACAACGCTTCGCGTGCACTCGGAATTGAGCACACACCGTTCGAGGCTAACTTTGGTTTTTCTCCTGAGGAGCCTCCTGACCTACTCTTCAGCATGCGACCGTCGATTCCAATTTCGCAAGACGCAACAGAACGGTTGAGATTGTTACAGGAAGTGCACAACTTGGTACGCTCAGTGTTACAGCTACACAAGGACGAGATGCAGGCGCGCACAGAACCGTCTACAGCGCCACACTTCGCTAAGGGAGACAAGGTGTCAGTCGTCACAGCAAATCTTTTTCTGCGAGGACAACCGAACAGGAAACTCAGAGACAGACAGCTCGGCCCTTTTTCAGTGGAGGAGCAGATTGGCAAACACAGTTACAGATTGAAACTACCAGCGACAGTACGCTTACACCCTGTGTTCCACGTTAATAATTTACGACCCTGCTCTACTGCTCCGCTACGACCAGCTGTTCCTGTGACTGTACCTGAAGGAGACGATGAGGAGTTTGACGTCTCACACATCTCTGCTGTGTGCATCAAGTCGCTACCTGGGCGACGAGGCAAATATTTGCTCTTCATGACGCACTTCAGTGATGACGACATTCCACCTGTCTGGCACCGTTTGAACGAGGTGCATCGAACAGTTGCGTTACAAGAATTCTTGGAGACGCCCCAATGGCGCAAGTTCGCCAAGACTCAGGCGTACACTGACTTCATGCACGCTCACCCAGCGCGCATTCCTGAGTCCCAGTAACTGCTTCAGTAAAGGAGCCAAGAACCACGGAGGTCTGCCTCGCGGCGGCCTCATTGATCTGTCAAGAGGGGGAGGGTACGAGTGTGACGAGTACAGTCCTGCAACAGTACATTGCAGGACATTGTACAGGTACTCGTTACGGATTCCAATTCGTGCTTTTCCACAGGATGGACGTATACTCGTGGGTACGTCGCTACTGCAATATGGTAATGGTGCTGATGCTACAGTACGACCAGTACCTCCCGGTACGTACAGATATGCATAATTAATCTAACTAGCCAGATGACGCGCCAGAACGAGCTCTTCCATGCAGAAGGAGCCGCGTCGTGAAACCCAATGCTAGGCAGGCCGTGTCTCGAGGACAGATGACGACGGTTGAGCAGCACCAACGCCTGACACGTAAGCGAAGCTTGCAGGCGTAACTAGTCTGGGCTGAAACCTATTTAAGCCCAGCGCAGTAGAGGGAGGTGACAGAACCTTTTAACAATTCCTTTGTTCACTTACAACATCTACTGCCTAAGTACAGCATTGAGACATCTTTCATCAATTGTCCTCTCGACAACATCTTTTTGCCATCTTGCAACAACAGAACTAGACAGACTAGAACAGATTTGTGCTAGCGTTTAGCTTTCAGAGGCTAACCGCCACAAACGCCTCGCGCAACGCCCCAAGCCCCGCCTCCAACAACACTTGCCAGCAGCAACCCTTAAGCCGGTGCAACCCCCGAGCACTGGCACTCTCTGCTTTGCGCTCGCCCATCTGGCTCGCCCAGCCCACCCGCCCAACCCGAAATCAGCGCTAATCTTCCCCATGTCATGCCTATGACGGTCTTTGGGCAAAAAATGTAAAAAATGTCTTACATCATTGGTAAAGCGTGCCCTCGGCTAAATGTAATGTAAGCATTCAAACAATTGCCGTACGGGTACTGCATGTAGTCGTTCTTCCGCAATGCGACCCGCGCGCATTTGCTGCGGTATGCGTATTTTTTTCAACTCCATATCGGACGCGACTACGCTACCTGAACCCCATCTCGTCGATCTGTGCAGTAGAAGAGCCATCTGACGGGCCTGGACCCTCGAGCACTGACCCCGTTCTATTAGCCGGCTGAAGATATTTGGCCGTCAACATGCGTGCTACTCGTGGATGTGTCTATTTAACGGCCCTTGTTGCGGCGCTGCTGCTGCCCGCTGCAGTGGTCGCAAACGAGCTGAACCAGCCCGGCGTCCTTCTTTTGGACAGCCCTAGCCGCCCCTTCCTTCGCGAGCAGTCCCAGAACTCGGACGCCCTCCTCGTGGACGCGCTTCCCACCCTTCTTTCATCGCTCCTGGGGGTGCCTCCCTCGTCTACTGTTTCGCCAGAGGTGGCAGGACAGGTGCTGGGACGACAAATCCCGATTTTGCGCAACTTGTCAGGGTTTTTTAGGTTTCACTCACTGCGCGCGGTTTTTGTACTTCGCCACTCCTCCAAAGTACCACCGACGTGTGCTTACGCCACGAGCACTCCTCCAGCGTAGCTCTCCTTCGAGATTGACGCGCTCCCTGGCTGACGCTGTGGCTGTTCTGTGCTTGTTTCCGTGACAGGTGGACCAGCTGTCTCTGCCCAACGTGTTCCACAAGCCCTCTGCCGTGTTCACCATCAACATTGCCGGTGTGGATGCAGGTTAGTCCCTTCTGATTTTTCTAGGAAATCATGCAAGCGCAGGCGTCTTTCACATACGCCGTTTTATGTGCTTTGTGTCAATAGGCACTCTCACTCCTGTTTTGAGTGCACTGTTTTTAGTCACTGTTGTCCACTGACATAATTGGTGATGGTGATGGTGCTGATGATTATGGTGTGTGCTTGTAGGTCACGGGAAGGAGTTTCTGAAGAAGGGGCAGGCAGGTATGCTGCGCGAGGTCAAAAGCTCAGCCGTGGAAATGATGCAGGGCATGGACTCTTTGTTCCCTGCCATCAGCCACACTGTGGACCACCTTCCGCTGGATTTCTTCGCCATGCAGGTTCGACTTTTTTAGCCCATGCATGTTGTTCATCTCCTTACCTCCCGCACCCTCCTTTGAATGACTCCCCAACTCTTCCTCTTGGATCAGTGTTCCTGAACCGTGCGCCGCCTCTACTGTAAACACGGCACCTCTCATATGGAACAGGAATGCGATGCTGCGTGCGTTGAGGCTTCCCTCACAAAGGCGGCGGCCTCTGTTAAGGGCGTGTACACTCCGGCAGCCGAATACATGAACGGCACTCTTCAGCTCCAGAGTGCTGGCAGGTGAGCAGACATATTCTGATTTCCCCATTGTTCTATCTCATTCAAGCAAATATCTAAATTATCTCATTCTGCCTATCCGCTGTAATTGGTGTCGACCCCAAACCTCAGCCATCTAAACCACCTACTTTCCCTCCATTATTTCTGATGCACAGGGAGCCAGTCATCCTGAAGCTATCCAACGACGCTGACCGCGTGTTTGCGATGGAGATGTCCAACCTTCACATGACCATGACAAACATTGTCTCTGGTATGACTGCTCGAGCGGCGCCTGTGGCTGGCCAGGCAACCAAATACATGGACTGCACCATGATGGGGCTGCAGATGCTGCGTGACACTTACGGAGCCGACTCTGAGGAGTTTCAGGCAGCGTACGAGTCGGTGGTTGCCCTCACCAACAACGTGATGGAGGACCTGTGCCGCTGCCACGGCGACCGCGTGCTGGGTCAGGTTCGGCTCACCCCAACCCCTGCCCCCCCTGATTCCTTAAATGTTAAGCAACCTCTGGATCACAGAAATTCGGCGTTTTTCTATCTTCGCTTATTTTACACGCATGTCATTTTTACGTTTATGAATTGCGAGTTGCGTGTTTATTTCAGCTCAATGATGTCGATGTTGCAAGTATGAGACGTTTCTTCTGTTCTCCTTTGCGTGGCACGGGTCTAGGTTTGAGACGGATGGGCTCAGAGGCTTTTCTTTGTCTGACAACGCCTGTGCAGGTGAATCTGTTGGGGGATGTGGCGGTGGAGTGCTCCTCTCCTGCGAATATGATGCCTGTTATGGAATGGCGTGAGGAAGCGCAGCCCATGCGCGCCCGCATGCTGCAGGAGAGCGCGCCTGCGGCGGTGAGCGAGGAGGACGCGGGCACCAACTGGTCCAAGGGTGCGCTGCTGTGGGTGACTTTCTGGATCCTGCTGTGGTTCACATGGATGTGCATCTACGCCCTCTGCACCATGCCCTTCAAGCAGGACAGCCTGCTGTATGCCAAGGGGAAGGCGGAATAGGGGGACGGCCACCTGCCATTTGATATCCACCGCTCATCCAGCAAGGCTGATTTCAGGCCGCGCATGAAGAAAATGGATTAGTTACTTTTCTCCTGCAGCCGTTCGTTTGCGCCTGTCTTAGCCGTTTCGTGTTGCTGTCTATATTTCGGCTGACACACGCCTCCTCCGCAAATCCACTCGCGAACGGCGTGTATCTCCCCTCCGTCCCACTCCCACTCTAACGGCTGCTCAGTCACATAGCCGGCTTCTGGTCTGTGCTGTGCTGTGCGCCAAGGTTTATTTGGGGGGGGGTTGCGGTGTGTATAGAGGGTGGCGGCGTGGCATGCAAACAGGTAGGCGCCCTTCCACGGCGTCTGCTCATGAGTGTAAGTAATTCCCCACAATGCTCTTCTTCGGTTCCGCTTCACTAGCACAAGCACCAGCACTTCTCTGATGATTAGGACATCCATGAAGGGATGGAGCTCTAGGTGGTGTTGCATGCAGATATTTCACGGATGAAGTGACTGAATCAGCCTTTGCCGGCAGTCAAAGCGCATTGCTGCACAGTGAGGTTGGCTGTTATAAAGTGGACTCGTGAGGTGTCGGAATTTCATTCATTTGTTTTCAAGAGGGAGCCGAGAAACGGAATTCCAGAAAGGCAGAATATTAGCCTGAGGTTTGTTACATGGACACAGCTGACCTTTTCGCAAGGACGCCTGTGACACTGATGTTGCTAAACCCATCTAAGTAGCAATGCAAAATGGCTGATTTACAAACTACGGCGCTGTCGCTGGCGCTGCGTCCCATAAATACTCTTGCGCAGGTGAGTACTGATACAATATGTACAATACAGCACCAAAAAATTGCGATAGCTGCGCTAAGAGGTGTCGTGCCGGCCACTGGCAGCGAGAAAAAAATGCCCTACCTATGACCTATCAGCCCGCCGTGGCACTGATCCTGCGGTAGTTTCCTACTCGCGGGGCAAAAGCGGGATCGGCGTATGGGTGAAAGCTTTCGCTGGCCTGCCGCTTCACACAATCCTGCGAGTCGTCGTCACCAGTCCCGTCCCAGGAAGCCCTCAGTCGAGAAACCAACTTCCTGACACTGTACCCAACCGTCTCGACACTGTCCGAGGATGACAGTGCAGATTCATCGGAATCGATCGAGCGCGACAGACGCCCGACAAGCTTCTTGAATCTTGCAGAAACCGTCGATGCGCGTCTTTTCAAGCCCATGACTGCAGAAAATCCAACTTAATCTTCTCGACAGAAGCTGCTTGCTTATGGTAGTACCACTGACGTTTGGGGCTCCAAATAAGATCCCAAACAATTATCAGGAGCAAGTGGAGGCAGGTGGCTGAGTTGACGAGAAGCCAGACCGGCGAGCGCTTACGCAGTGTCTGTCGTTCACGGGCGAGCGGTGTCACTACTCGTCCAAGAGTACAGAAAACTGGTAGATTGGGAAGCCGGATGCGAAGTGCAGTTCTTAGAGCTGCTTCATGTAAGAGCCCGTCACTTTGTATGAACACGTTTGATGAATAATGCTCTGTACGCAAAACGCGGCGTAGACTCTTGGCTGTGCTCGAGAAAAGCGCGTTCTACTGACTGAGACCGTTAGTGTCGCCGTGCATGTGTCGTCCAACACTACGGCCCTTTCAAGCCAAATGGGCGCGACTAGCTTCCTGCTTGCGCTTTGAGCAGCAACAACGGCAGGAATGACGTAGTACACTTATCTCTGAACTGAAATAAACTGTCGAATGGCAAGCGATATGGTGTTTGTGTGAGCGTAGAGTAAGAAACTGGTCGTCGTGGACTGCGTTTGGGCGTTGCTACGCGAGGCAGGCTACGCCCCCTGTTTGTGCCGCCCGCGTAGAACTGTGCCACGCACACAGTATGGGGCTGGCCGCGACGCATCTTCAAGCTACCCCGTACGGAATCGGCATGAAAAGAATCCCTTTCTTGCCGTTTACTAATCACTTTTTGGACCTCGTACCAAAAATTGTGACCAGATGCTGATTATGAATTCGGTATATTACATTTCTAATCGGCATGTCGCCGTGGATTCGTATCCGCGGGTGTGGTAGGCTGTGGTAGGTACTTGCAGTAGTTGCTCTTCACGGATTACTAATACGTGGTGCTGCCACTCAGCCACTCTGTCGCTGTTCAGCCACCATCCAAGGATGCCTCCGGGGATAGTATGGCGATACCGTAATTCACAAAAGTGTACCAGCAGGACCAGGGTACCTGTACGGCTGTACCTGCCTGTATGTGTCATCTCTGTAAGTGGTAGCGGATAAGAACTACAATTTGTACTGTACTAGGGAGCGCACTAATAAGAAGACTTTCAATGTGTATGCTCAGACAGCTGTACCCCATGTGTAGAAATTCTTTCCTGAGGGTACAACTGAGAGCTTACAAGAAAAACAACATGAGCACGGGCAGGGAAAATGGGAGGGAAACAAAAGGGTAAGAGTGACGAGAGGATCATGGACTCCAAAGCAAGGTAAAAGGAAGCACTACATTGTGCACAAACCTAGCACATTAAACTGAGGAGCCTCCTTGGAAACGCCGGGAATGCAACACGTGGAGGCGACAAGCGGCGCCTCACGCGCCGCTCGAGGAAGCACGGGGTAACTTGCGGCCCATAGCGCGGATGAAGAGCGCCGTGGCAAGAGAAGGCATCCCAACCGAAGAAGAAGCGGCCTTCACACCGTCTGAGGCTGCGGAAAAAGCCGCGCAAGACGTTGTCCGCATGAGCGACATGGACGGCGAGAGAGACCTTTCGGCGCCAAGAGGCCAGCAACTTGCCCACATGCATCCCTTTAAAGGCGGCTGCTTGCTTGGCCAACTCCATCAAGAAAGCCGTGGTGTGACGAGTATAGTCATGCAACAATACATTATAGGACATTGTACATGTACTCGCTACTAATTGCAATTCGTGCCTTTCCATCGGAAGGACGTACATCGTGGGCACGTCGCTACCAAAATTTAGCGAGGGTTCTAATGCGTATTGTACTACAAGTACCTCCCGGTACGTACATGTACTAACGCACGATAAATCTAACTAGCCAGATGACGCGCCAAGCGAGGTTTCCAATGTAGAATGTGGTTCCCCAAAATGGTCGAGCCGCGTCGCTAGTCTGTTGATGACGGTTGGAAAGTCCCAGCACCTAGCACGAGAAATGAGCAAAAGCATGTGCAAGCTATCTAGGCGGAAATTTATCAAAGCCTAGTGCAGTAGAGGGAGGCGACAAAACCATTTAACAATTCCCTTTGATGAACTTCAATCTAATGTTTAACGCTAATAGTGAGACGTCTTCTCAATTCTCCCTCCATCTCCACTTCCACCTAGCGATAGAGCGTAAGAACATGATAGAACAAATTTGTGTATGCATTTAGCTTTCCGAAGGCTAACCGCCACATTGGTTTCGGAGCTCTTTGGTCGACGCACTTTGTCGTTGTCGTTTGATTCACTCAGCGCTACTTTCTTGATTGGAAATGACTTGTGATGGACATGGTCATTACGTGGTGGTCGTACTGCGTGTTGGTAGTTCCAAAGCCTCCGGCATTAAGCTCGTTTCATTATAGCGTGAACCTCGTACTGGTAGAACTTGGTTTCCTTATTCGATTTTGCTTAACGAAGAGCATGTCGATGCTTATGTTCGTGAGTTACATGAGGAAACTGGCCTTACATTGACTCGTGATGACTTGACCATGTTGAGTGACGCTCCGGTTCACAACAGAGAAAGTCGAGGCCGTTGCAGACTGGCCAGTGCCTACGACGCAGAAGGAGGTACGCAGTTTCGTGCAATTCTGCAAATACTACGCCAGATTTATTCGTCGTTTCATCGACATTATGGCTCCATTGACGGACTTATTGCGGAAGTCCCCGCCACAAAAGATTACGTTGACGCATGCTTGTTTGGAAGCCTTTGAGACTCTCAAGTTACGGCTCATGTCCGCACCATGCCTGATCCTTCCGGGGGTCAGCTCGGACGCGATGTTCACCGTAGCTACAAATGCTTCATCATTGGGAATTGCATCTGTCATGTTGCAAGATCAAGGAAGAGGACTTCAACTAGTCTCTTACTAGGCGCGTAAGCTGAATTCAGCTGAACGTGGCAACACCTACTCTGCGTACGACTTAGAAGCCTTGGATAAACGCACATGACGTAGGTTTGGATAAACACTGCACGATGTAAACATGCGAGGGCGATTGGCTTAGGGGAGGGGCAATGTCCAACTTGGTCGTTAGGGACGCATCATGTTGGAATGTTGATGCGTCCCTACTAACGGTGGTTGTTGGAATGGTGGGGTATGTGCTTGTGGTGTTTGGAATGCTTGGGTATGTGCTCTTGCCAACCACACCCGCCCCACGCGCGGCACGCGTCGGGAATTAGGCTCGGAGGTCAGTAGGAATGAAGAATTGGTAAACACATATCGACAAACCCCGCACAACTCGCCTCATGAGGTGACCCGAATTCGATGGGTGTTGCTTGGTATTGCGGCTCCGCTTTGCCTGAATAATTCGGAAATTGAAATAAATCACCAAAAATCGTTTGTGGGTGTTCGGAGTAACTCCAGAGTAGGTGCGTTCGACGCGCATTGAAAAGACGCGTCCAACGAAGTTGTTTCAAAAAGCTTTGACCATTATATTTTACTAAGTTATGAGCGCTTGAACATTGTGGCCGAAAGCGGCTTGCCCTTGGGTTGTGCGCATATTGGTGGTCAATCTACATACGCGATTTCGTACGTTCCCCCCACAGCGGCATGCCCAACACCTCCTCCCTCCGTCGCCTATGCATTATATTTGTGCGACCGTCGCATCAACATTCACATTGCGGCGTTGTGCGCCCGTTACTCTTTTCGTCTAACCAGCACGGCGATTGTTTGAAAGAGCGTGCCGCACGGGTGCGGGCGCGATAACCCCAAGTAAACAAGCCAGGCAGTGCTCGAACTCGCCCCCCGTAGTTATCGGCGCATTTCCTCTTGGGCGCAAAAGCATTGCTTAGGATTTCAGGAGGCGCCCGCCGGCGGCGCAGCGGCGGCGGCCCCGGAGGGGGGTGCGTTCGCAGGCCTGTCGGCACCTACCTCTACTACCTCCACGCGGTGGGCGCTGGTAACCCTGTAGCCGTGCCATGCTTGGCACGGTAGGGGGCTAAACGAGGTACCGACAGCTGCGATCCGCGGGATCAGCGGCTGTCGGGAAGCCCTGTACGGAGGGTTTTGGAAAAGCATAATACCCGTACACCAACACAAGGATCTCCCGCTCGGCCTGTCCGACATGTTTTTCCAGCAACTAAATACTCACAGATACTCTCCCGTTACGGCGGGAACGATGTCTGCGGATTGTTTTTTTGCGAAGAAGGGTACGGACGGATCAGCGGTGGGACGAGGGTGTTGGAGCTGGCGGCGGACAGCTAGGAAGCAGCGCTAGGGCCCGGCGCTCGCTAGCAGCCGCCAGCCCTGCGAAACCTTTTGGTCTCCCCTGGGGGAGAGGCCCGAAGATACGCATGACGGAGGCGGGTCGCAGCCGGAGGAGCGGCACGGTCTGGCGGCGGAGGTCGGGAGGATCATCTGCCGCCGGAAAAGCCCGGTACGGGGGGCTTTCGGTTAAATATTCCCGTACCCACCATCTTTTGAGGATAGCCGATCCCTTGGCATTATCCGTTCCCCTCCCCTAGTCGGTACACGGTTATCGACATGCTGCCTCAGCCAGTGTGCCCCGGGTTATCGCAACGGCACAATGCTCGTATAGGCGGCCCCTAACAACGTAAATCACCGGGAGAGGGTGCGGCCAACACAGCGCGATCAGATGGGTGGTGGAAACAGACGGCAAACGGACAGGGGACATGAGACATCTGGCGCGGAGGCATGAGAGCCAGCCGGACTCCGTTTGCAGCCTGGCCATTTTCTCCTCCAAGCCCCCGCAGGAGGGGAGAAGGCTAGACTAGGTGGAGAGTCGCGCCGAGCAGAGCGACTACTATCTCCGATATCTCGGACGGGGTCGAGCACGGATCGAGACGAGTCCGACGACGACCTGAGCGAGGGGGGTTTTCCTCCTGCCTTTCCCCCTACCTCCGGCACGACCGGAGTCGCACAGGAGCCGAGGTCAGGCAAGTTCGACTCGGCCAGCTCATGCTGACCTGCCTTGCTGATCGGCGACCCCGCCGCGGGTGGAGCAGGCCGCGTATCGTGGAGAATAGCGACATCTTATATTTCATACTGTTTCCAAAGGAAAATACGTATAGATCAAAAAAAAAAAACCTGGATACGGGTATGTTTTAGACGATATCGTTACTGCCATTGGAGAGGTTGGGATTAGTGGTTCACGGTCTACCTCACGCTTCTAAGTCTAGCTAGGCGTAGCATAAGGGGGGGCCAAGAGACTCCAGCCGGTTTTTTCTTTTTCTTTTTTTACTTTTTTTGAATCCAAAAAATTTTCTTACAGGAAAAAGCAGTGGAGGCCACCAAGCAAAAAAAAGGGAAGAAAGGAGGAAAAAACCTAAGCCCGAGGAACAGGAAGGCATGCCACAGCACCAGCACTGCCCTCCTGAAAAGCGTCGCGGAGATAAGAACCCAGAGTGCCATGAAGAGCAGCAGAAAGACGTTGCATGAATTCTCGTCGTACATCCCCCCAAAAACGCCGAAACGGAAGAGAAGTAGATCGACGAACAAACTGCTGCATACGGACATAACTGTCAGAGCGCAAAGAACGAGAGTCAGCGGCCCCCATGCCAAGGAAGCGACGAGCAGCCACCAAAATAGCCAAGCGATCGACCAACTCAGCCGCCATCGGCGCCAACCGGCCTCCATCCTCCATGGTCAAGGGGTAATAGTCATGGACCGACTGAACCGAAGGCGTGTCAAGCAAAGCGGAAGTGCGGAGGTCCGCATCAAGTTTGCCTTGCTGAGCTCCCAATGCAAGGCTGCCAGGGAGTGGAAGGCGAGCACCTATACGAGGAACGTTGGTGTTCGTGCGAGCACTTGTAACCGTCACATCAACAGCAAGATGACGGTGCGGAGCCATGAAGTCCAACCAAACCACATCCCCAGGACGATAACGCGAAGCTCCCGACCGAATACGGCGGACCTCCAACCGCAAGTCCCGGCCCTTAGTAGCCCCCGCTTCAAGCATGAACTCTTCAAGCACGTGGACAATACGGTCGTGGAGTTGAATGATATACCAAGAGCACGGGCACCGGAGGATATGGTCCATAAGCATAGCGGCTGTTGAGCGCTCACCCGACATAAAGATGCTCGATACCGTCGACGAAGATCCATACCCGCGAGATTCTGAAGGGGCCTCATTGCACCGAGGGCATTTTCGAACATGAGCGGCGCGCTCCGCAGTCAAGCCAAGCACCCGGTGGGCTGCCATCGTATAGCAATTGGATGGCACCTTGAAACTGGACTCATGTGAAGCGAAAAAGAGAGCCAAAGCCCCGCGACCCGTACCCGAAATCACCCTCATATAGTCCGGTGGGGAAGGTCTGCAGAACGCCAAGAGGTCAAGGTAGGCCCGGGCACGAAGAATGGGCGAAATGCCCCGTTGAATGTGCCCCCCAGAATCTCCCAAGCGAGTGGGAGCATCGGGAGTCGGAAGTTGTAGGCTAGTCACTTGGGTAGCGGGTGCCACCGCATTGTTGACCATAGATACCACCAACTCGACATCGGGCCCGGCTGTTGCGAGACATGGTTTTGTGTGATAATCAAGTTGCTACACAGCAATGTTGGTCAAGTAGCATCGTGATAGTACGGCTGTGACTCAGCACTATGAGATGATAAGCCAATCAACAATAGAGAGGATTAGGCTGCTGATGGTGGCAAGTTGCTGAGCGTTAGATATCATCTAAAGGCTCAGAATATATGTTGGCGTGTGCTCACCACAAGGTGAGTGCGTGTCCTGTGATAGGCAAGTGCTAGGCACTTGCTATGGGTGAGATGACATGCAGTGTCACTCACCGAGTGTAAGCATTCCTTATTGCCCCCTCAACTTTGACAGGTTATGGGCCCTCTAGCTGCTAGTTGTTGGAGTCATTTGTCTTGACTGGAACCTAGAGCTTGCTTTTCGAAGAGTGGTAGACCTTTGTGGTGTCGCACGATACGTGGGGTGCGGCTGGCTCACAAAGTGGCTGGCTCTTGCTTGTGTTTGTAGCTTTACTTCGATACCCGGCTGGTAGCGACTTGTTTGTGTCGCTTGGAGCCGGCTTCAACCCCCGAACGCCGACTCGTGTGACGTGAAGATCGGCTTGCTCTTCTTTGTTATAGCTTGGCGCTTTCTGGAATTTTATTCGCTTCCGGAGCTTGTCACCCGCCAGTTTCTTTTCTCGTGAAAGCCGATAGTGGTCCGGCTGAATTTTTGGAAAGGCATCTTACCACAAGTGTACTAGCACTCATGTACGACGTCACTTGACCGACCTTCTGAGACTCGTTTCTGATTGCCTTGGCTGTATAGACTCCGGGAGTACAATTGCGTCTTCGGTCAGCCCTTTGTCGTCTCCTTTTCTGAGCCGTGTTGCCCGCCTCTTCACCGGTACTTGGTGCTTTTCTTGTTGGCAGTTTTCCTGATTTTCTGGTGCTCTTGCGAGCGCATCCGACGTACCTGATATGGACTCCGTGAAACTACCCAAGTTCAGTGGGGAGAGACGAGATTTTGACGTGTGGAAGAAACGTTTTCGTGCATTTGGCTTGATGCAAAAGTGGGCTCCGGCTTTGTCGTCGGATGGTGCCGCTTCCTCTCAACAACAAGTCGACATGTACTCCACATTGATTCTTGCGCTGCCGGAGGACGACCTTTCTATTATCGAGAATGTTAGCGAGGATGACAAGACCTGCGGCCACACTGCATGGACTGCGTTAGTCAATCATTATGAGGACGATGGTATTTACCGGTGTACGGAACTATTGCAGGACTTGGAGACGCCGCAAGCGGACGGCGAGAGCGGCATTCAATATCTGAACCGGTTAGTTCGACTGCAACGACAGCTTGCCCGAGTTGGGGACGTCGTCCACGACCGGCGTATCATCATGTACTTGGTGAAGGGCCTGCGCAGCGAATACCACTCCATCACCGACACGTGGGACGTACACGACCTCAGCATGGATACCGTCAAGCGTGATCTTCGTCAAAAGGGCATGCGCATCGAGAGTCGTGCGCAATCACATTCAACGGAGCCCCCAACGCCTACGGCTTTTGCAGCGTCTCATGATGACTCAACGACTGAACTTTTGAAGCGGCAAGTCTCCGAGCTCCAAGACCAACTGAAATCTCTTCAAGGAGCTGCGACTACTCGTCGTACCTCATATGGCAGAGGCGGAGCGAGAATTTTTCGTGGTGTTTGCTATGGCTGTGGTAAGAAGGGCCATCGCAGGTCCGAGTGCCCCGTCAACAACACCGGAGGTAACTCTGCGCAAATGGACTCCCCGGTTGCTTTTCCGGCGGTCATGGACGTGACAGCCACCCCTGCGAGGCCATTCTCCGAGGCTCGACACATGTTCGAGCGCGATGGGGAAACGTGGATGTGGTTGGCCGACAGCGGCGCCAGCCATCACATTACTAGTGTGCGCCGTGACTTCTGTGAGTATCGAGCGCTCACCGACCGGCTTTGGGTGAAGGGTATCAGCGCCCGCGCTGTTGGAGTGGGCTCGGTCCGAATCATTGTGAAGGCTGAAGATGGAGAGGAGATTCCTGCCACGCTAAAGAATGTGCTCCACGTTCCTGAGCTATCCCGTCGTGCGTCGTGGTCTTACCATCGACTTTTCAGCCTCACCCAAGCTCGGCGACAAGGTCATTCTGTGGTGTTAGCTGATCCCGTGGACCACCTTCGTCTTCATGCCGGTCATGGTGGTGGCGTGGTGGTTCCGTTGGAGCGCGCGCATTTATTGGTGTGGTTGCCGGCGCGGGTTGCTTCGTTGAATCCTACCGCTTCGGTCGCCACTGCGCCATCGGAAAAACGGTTGTGGCATTTCCGACTGGGTCACCTTGGCGAGTCGCAATTGGACGGGCTCTTGGCCACTCAGGTGGAGGGTGTGGCGTTTTCTGCGTCGGAGAAGTTGGGCTTCTGTGAGACGTGTGCTGTGTGTAAGTCGCACGTCCGCCGTATCTCTCGTGAGCCGGCTGACCGGAACGTTGGTCTCTTTGAGGTCCTCGGCTTAGACTTCTGCGGTCCTATGAGTGTTCCATCCTTGGGAGGACGGCGGTACAGCTTGTGTGCGGTTGATTTCCGGAGCCGTTTCATGCTGCATGATGCGGTCCGCTCCAAGGATGAGGCTCCCGCCTCGTTCCGTCGCATGTTGACTACCATCCGTTCTCTGGGGCACACGGTTCGTCGTCTTCGGGTGGACAATGACACGGTGTTCTTAGGTGCTGCCTTCCGAAACCTCTTGGATGAGTTCAACATCGCTGTGGAGATCACTGCCCCTTACGCGCATTGGCAACATGGCCGTATTGAACGGCAGTGGGGGACATTGGTCCCGATGGCGCAGTCAATGATCCGGCAAGCCGCGCTGCCAAAATCGTATTGGGCTTTAGCGATGGCCGCTGCGGTGCATGTCCGCAATCGTGTGCATAGTAGCGGAGCCGGCGGTGTACCTTTCACCTTGGCGACCGGTAGACGAGCTGATTTGAGCTCCATGCGGGTCTTCGGCTGTCCGGCCTATGTCCACGTTGACAAGTCTCAACGCCGCAAACTTGACGATCGCGCGTGGAAGGGTGTCTTTGTGGGCTATGCTTCCGAATCACCTGCGTGGTTGGTGTACAATCCTGCTACTCATCGGGTGGTGAGCAGCCGCAACGTGGTGTTCGATGAGGCTGCAGTCCTCTCCATGGGGGAGAGCAATGCGGAGCAACGCAATGATGATGAAGAGGACAGCATCCCGCGCACCATGTGTAGCGAAGAACCGGATACACCTTCGGGGGAGTCGCCGCTACGGGAGTCGCGGCAGCATTCCGGGTCGACGGAAGAGGAACGGGACATGCATTCGGGGGAGACTCCACGGCCAAGGTATAATCTTCGATCCACTGCTGCACCACAGCAATGCGTACCCGGTCCAAGGTATAATCTGCGTTCAGCGGGCGCTTCGGGAGATGGATGGACTGCGGGAAGTGCCGCAGCTATTAAGTCAGCCAGCAGCCCGACCGTTCAAGAGCCGGTGTCATACAAGCAAGCGCTGAGGAGTCCCCAATCGGGGGAGTGGGAGGCAGCTATCAAGAGCGAGTACGACTCACTTGTATCTCGGAAAACCTGGACATTGGTCCCTTGTCCTGCCGGTCGCAAACTCGTAGATTCCAAGTGGGTGTTCAAGCTGAAGCGCGATGCCAATGGACAGATTGCAAGGTACAAAGCAAGACTTGTGGCTCGCGGGTTTACTCAGGAGAAGGGTGTGGACTACCACGAGACCTTCCCTCCCACAGTGAGGGTGATTTCTATTCGAACGTTGCTCGCGCTTGCTGCTTATAATGATTGGGAGGTGGAGCAGCTTGATGTGGTGACGGCATTTTTGGAGGCCGATATCGAGGAGGAAATCTACATGAGGCAGCCGGAAGGATTCCGTCACTTCGACATCAATGGAGAGGAGCGAGTGTGCTTGTTGAAGAAATCATTGTATGGCCTCAAGCAAGCTCCAAGGAACTGGAATAAGACCATCACAGCATGGCTAGAGGAGTATGGCTTTACCCAATCCAAGGTGGATCCCGGCATTTACGTCTTCATCAAGGAGGGTGAGCTTTATGTCTTGGCGTTGTACGTGGACGACAGCATCATCGTCGGACCAGCGGGTAGCTTCATCGTTGGGTTCAAGTCGGCTTTCGGCGAAAGGTTCAACGTGCAAGACCTCGGTCCAGTGTCTTGGTTGCTTGGCATGACAGTCGAGCGTGATCGTGGCAGCCGCACCATCAGGATTGGACAACAGCAATACGTCTTAGATATGTTGGAGCGCTTCAACATAATGGGCTGCAAGCCAGTGGGCTCACCTATGGCGGTCGATGCTTTGAGCAATTGTGTGGAGACGTCGACATCAAGGTTGCCTCCCGGTCTAGTGCCGTACCAAAGCTTGATCGGTAGCTTGTTGTATGCTTCCGTAAGCACACGGCCCGACATCACCATGGCTGTTAGCCACCTTAGTAGGTACATGTCCGACCCCTCTCAGTCACATTGGGAGCAAGCCAAGAGGGTGCTTCGCTACCTCAAGGGGACCGCAGAGTCGGTGTTGATGTACGGTGGCGCACCCTCATCAAAGGTGGTAGGATGGTCAGATTCTGACTACGCGAGTGATATTGGCGAGCGGCGCTCTCGCACGGGGTATGTGTTCATGCTCAACGGTGCAGCGGTGAGTTGGAAAAGCCAGCGGCAACAAACTGTGGCTTTGTCGACAGCGGAGGCAGAGTATATGGCGCTGACTGCCGCCACTCAGGAGGCGATGTTTTTGAAGCAACTACTCCACGAGTTTCACCAAGACTCCGGGTCTCCCATCACAATTCACGAGGACAATCAGAGTTGTATTGCACTCAGCAAGAATAGCATGACGACCGGACGCAGCAAGCACATGGACGTGAGGTACCACTTCTGTCGGGAGAAGGTGGAGAGCGGAGACATCGAGGTGCAATATTGTGCGACGGAGAACATGCTTGCTGATGTGCTTACCAAGCCATTAGTGAGTGCAAGGCATAGCAAGTTGTGCAATGCCATCATGGGATTGCCTGCGTAGCAAGGGGGAGTGTTGCGAGACATGGTTTTGTGTGATAATCAAGTTGCTACACAGCAATGTTGGTCAAGTAGCATCGTGATAGTACGGCTGTGACTCAGCACTATGAGATGATAAGCCAATCAACAATAGAGAGGATTAGGTTGCTGATGGTGGCAAGTTGCTGAGCGTTAGATATCATCTAAAGGCTCAGAATATATGTTGGCGTGTGCTCACCACAAGGTGAGTGCGTGTCCTGTGATAGGCAAGTGCTAGGCACTTGCTATGGGTGAGATGACATGCAGTGTCACTCACCGAGTGTAAGCATTCCTTATTGCCCCCTCAACTTTGACACCGGCATAATCAGAAAGGTTTTGGTTCAGTGTGTTAGTCAACACCACAAGCTCCGATTCCGAAAACCCGCCCATAGTGGAGATAGAGTCGTATGAATTGCGCAATTGGACCGCCCACGGTAAAGTATAAGTGGCAACATTCAGTAGTTCCTGCCGGATGAGACCGTACAAAGGACCTAGCGACTCGGACTCGTAATCAGTAATCAGGTTGGCGAGGGTCGCAGTAAATGAAGCATAGTGAGCAAGTTCGGCGTCGAGCTCGAGGGACGGTACATCAAGCCCCCCAAACTCCGCAGGGAGGGAGAGCTGTCGTTTAGCACAATTCAGTTGATCGAGTGTTTGTGCGTCCAAAGAAACGCCCAAGATTCGATAAACTGCTGCACGAATGGCCCTATCTGCAGTAGCAAGGTACGGTCGGCAGATATCTGGGGGGAGGGTGCGGAGCAAGAAACAATAGCGGTGTACCGCACACGTGATCATCAAGCGGTAAGCGGCGTGTTTCCCTCCGAAGTCCGACATAGCAAAGCATACGATCTTGTTTAAGAGGAGTTGATGAGCCTCAACGGTGTCTTGTAGCCAAGAATGAACTTAGTTCTCAATATGAGACGCTGGAGGGCCATCTGCCATCGAGAAGTCCATCGCCAAAGGGGCTCCAAGGTTACTAGTACCCGTAACAACGGGGACCATCGCCCGTATCACCTCGACAAGTTCAAGGGCCGTATCCGGAGGTACCATGCACGAAGATTTGATTGGTTGAACATTCGAGCAGACTTTCCCTAGTTCCTCCGTAGCCACCGTAATCACAGTCGGGACGAAAGGCGTTTTGATCAAATACTTGCCATCATCAGAAAAGGCTTGGATCGCCGCTGAATCCTTGCACCGTTCTCCAATATTCCGGAAAGGGGTGCTTATCGCCAGGTTGAACAAAAGCGGGCCAAGAGGATCTCCTTGTCGGACACCCGTACGAGATTGAACCGTGCCGTGTAGGAGCGAAGCATCGTTGGGGTCGAAGTCATACACCGTGGAGTCCCGTGAATATATCATCTCAACCAACGGGATAATGGGATGCAAGTCAGGGTTCTTGTACAGCTCCGCAAGGAAACTCCGGCGGGAAATGGTGTTGAAGGCGTTTTCCAGGTCCAAGCTTAGAAGGCTAAAATCAGGAATAGTTTGTAGGCCAATGCGAGTGGTATGAATGGCTCGCTCGATACCCGCTTTGGTGAAAACCGATCGTTGTACATGGCCCATGTGGTCGGCCACGACAGTCGCTATCCGCGCTATGGCGTGACAATGAGCTAACCGCGACAAAACGTTGCCAGCAGCCAACGGCTGGACTTTAGGAGCCTCACCTCGAAGGCGAGTGGCGTCGCGGTAAACCCCAGTTTGCTTGTGAAGAGCCCACCCGGTCGCACTCGCCAGAAAGTCCGCCGCGGCCTCGGGAATGTTTCCCGCCGAGTAACGGTTAACCCACTTACGCCATGCCGGAACATTCAAGTCACGGACATGTTCCCATCGCCAGCCATCAACGTGGGGGGCTGACAAGCGAGGTGCTTTTCTCAAGACAAGGAGCATAGACTCCTCCCATATTTTGAGGCTGTCATTGTCATATAAATACGTGAGGGGTGGGCGCGCCGGGGGGGGCAGAGGGTCGGGGAGATCACAGTCTAGATGGGGAGTACCGGGAGGAGGATGCAACCTCTGAAGAGCGGCCAAAGCCGCGTCCGCGTCCTCCACCATTCCGAAGTCGGCTCCGTCTAGGGCCATCCGGGCCCGTCGCAACTGGCCAACTTCCACTAGCTCACGTGCCCGACGGAAGGCAGCACGGCGTCGGAGGTCACTTTCAGAGAGGCGAGTCGGTGGGTGGTGATGCTCCCGTTGAGTGTTCTGAGCCCGGCGACGGCGAGAGCCCCCCCCCACCCCGGTCCCGACCGCCGGGGCGTCTAGGCACAGAAGCTCCCGGGCACGCACGTGCAAGCTCACCTCCATCTCGAATATCACGTAGAAGGGTGTCAATGCCCGTGAGTCCGTCCTCTCCGGACGTAGAGAACCAGAGACGGACTCGACGTTGGACTAGGGAGCGGATGCGAGCACCGGCCGCCGCCGGGAACGGTCGGAGGAGGAGGCCGCCAAAGAGGTGAATTGCCAAAAAAGCTCCAGCAACCCGAGAGTCCGTTGAGGGAAGGGAGGTCGCATGTTCGAGGGTGTCTTGTAGGGCAGAACGTAGGTCATCTCTCGCTGTCGCCCAAACCCCTCGGGCCGCAGTGACAGGTTTGAACTCAAGTAGACAAGCGACCGGGTCGTTGTCGGAGCACCATGAGGCAGGAGTAGCAGCCCGAGGGGGGGATCGGAGAGCAGCCTCTCGGCGGAGTGCATCGGCAGATGAGGGCATAAAAGCTTGTCCATGAGGTACCGGGGGTCCATCATGTGTAGGGGGGGGAGTGAGCCAGCCGGTTTTTACTGGCATTGGAGTGTTTAATTTCAAATTTCAAATTTCAGGAGATTTGTCAATAAAACCAACGCATGATTACATTTTTAAATTGCGAAGGTGCAAAATCTTGTCCGGGATTTTGTGGAGGAGTGTAGTAGATACCCTTCACAAATTCAGTGCGAGGCTAATGGTCGAGTGTGGACTGGGGACTCGTCCTTGGTATGATAATGTGCATCTGCACTCTACACCCCGTCACAACGATTCTTTCCGCTCCCCAACCGACCACCTTCACAGACAACCCCGCCAACTCAGCTCAGCGACCTTAAATAAATAATATCGTCGCCAGCCCCACCCTCACTGGCTCCTATGGACACACTACCTCTTCCCCGCATACCGGCCACAGCGCTCTTGCACACAGCAGCCTCAGGGTGTCACCACCACGCCTTATCTACACATGTTGGAGACCCACAACCAACCCGACGTGGTTGTTTAGGGTTGTCAGTATACTGTATACCCTAATCCTTGTCAGGCGTCGAAGGCACTGACGAGAAGGCCAAACGAATAGAAAAAAATACGATGAATCCTTTCAATTGCCGTAACGTTTGGTACCTTCTTTGGTCACCAGTGTGGGATTGAGTGCCATTGTCTTTACACTCACACTGCAAGCACAATCCATCACCAGGTTGAGAAAGATTGATGGAATCATTCATGTCGTCAAGTGCGGCGCAAGAACGCACGTGTGCCCCGAGTCAGACTGCGACATCGATCACCAGCTAAACTCAGGAATGATGCCAGTCAGAAACATGTGACCTCGTCGTTTATTGAATTGCGCAGTTTCCGAGGGACTGATCGAGTGGGATGCGCCTGGTCCGCTCAACTTCACCAGTCCCCTGCAGCATGCTGATGAGGACGGGCGTCGGCGGCCTGGGACGCTCCCCAACAGCCAACTCCTGTCCGGTGCAAAACGGAAGCACACATGCAATGCGTTCAGCGACATCGCGCGTGCACACACACACACACACACACACACACACGCACACACGCAACAATGACGCACACAACATAGTGTCGTACAGGATGTTTCCGACGCACACTCGGCAAGACATGCTTGACCAAGAATGAGAAACTCCGTGCGTGCGTGTGTGTGTTTTTGTGTGTGTGTGTGTGTGTGTGTGTGTGTGTGTGCGTGTGTATCTGTGTGTGCGTAGTTTGGTCAGGGGGGTGGTACGCTTGGGAGTTTATATCATGTAGGCCTCGACTTGTCTATGCATGTGCATATGAACTAAGATGCTTGTGCCTGCGGAAGTGTGCGCTTGGTGCGCGATGTGCGTGTGTGTGTGTGTGTGTGTGTGTGTGTGTGTGTGTGTGTGTGTGTGTGTGTGTGTGCATGTGCCACTTGCAGGACTTGGCGTGATTACATATGAACACGTCTTGTTCGTGTGGCTTGTGTGACTTCACGTGCACGCGCGCGAGTGTGTGCGTGTGAGTGCGTGATCAACTTGCAGGACTGGGCGTGCGGTTTGTGTGTGGGGGCGAGGGGGGGGGGGTCAAGAGGGTGCATGGGAGGGCGTTTGACTTCTGTCTCTTCGCGTGCGTACGTGCGTGTGCGGCTTTGCATGTTTCCCCGCATGAATTCGGAGCGGTTGTACCTGTGCATTTCGACGGATGACGGTATCCATATCCTGCAGCGACGTCGCCTGTTGTGCTGCGGGGCTCCAGATCCGTACAGTATCCTCTGCTCCAGCGGAGGCAAGGACCGGGTCGTGCGGGTGCGCTGTCACACAGCTCACCCCGACATCATCCCCCAACAAAATATTGACAATGGCACCTGCACATCCACGTTTGGGCTCAGCATCCCCAAAGAAAGGCATTGCATGGTCCAAACTTGTGCGAGCACTGCACATTTCAATAACACCGAAAGCCGAGGCACACCCCACTAGCCCCCACCTGTATCAAAATCCCAGACGAAGACATGCCCGTCGTCTGATCCAGAAACAACAAACTCCGAGCGCCCACCCAGCAGGGTCACGCCTTTCGTCGTGCTCTGGTTGCGGTGCCCCTTATAACAGCACGTGTAGCTCTGCCCATCGTCGTCCTCCACCGCATTCCTCCCATCCTATTATTGAAAGCATACAATCGGGGAGTTCATATGACGCAAGCACGCACTTGGGCCGACAAGGGATAATACGGGGACCCGGAGAAAGGGTCAAGCTACGACAGAATAAATCAAAATTGATGGGAATCCCGCAGGGAATAGAGGCATTGGACATACTTCTATTGTGGCACCCAGCCTGGAGCGTGGTACGGGAGACAAACCGGAGCCTCCTCGTCCACCTGCCTCTGTCTGCTCCCCTGGAGCTGCGGCTACAACTCCAGGCGTTAATCGCGGTTCGTCAGACATAGCGCCACCGGCAATAGAAAGCCCTGATACATCTACCACCCCAGGCGTTAATCACGGTTCGTCAAAACATAGCGCCAACGGAACTGACGGGAAAGCCCGGATGTATTGCCCTCCATTACGGAAGCCGCGAACCGTGTGACCCATCCGCACAATTCCACCATACAAAATACGTAAGCAAGCAGCCCATCTCAGCGTGATGTGTGTGTGTGTGTGTTTGTGTTTGTGTGTGTGTGTGTGTGTGTGTGTGCGTGCGTGCGGGTGTTTATCGATGCCTAAGAGAAGGGCGGCGGGGAGGGGCGGGGGGGGGGGGGGGGGGGGGGGGGGGGGGGTTGACAAGTGCGAGCTGGAAAAAATTGGAACCCTTTGGCAGCCGAGCTGTGTACAGCCGTGCGCCATCACCTTCGGCGTAAGAATTTGGGAACATTCCAAGAGGCAGCGAGGAGGCCAAGTCGATGTGAGTTCCCCTGGTGACTGCTACAGTTTCCCCGGCATTCAGGTTTGTCTCGCGGCAAGCAAGCACCACCGTGGTGGCGGGTGTGCGATGCGTCATGAGGCTGTACAGCTGAACAGCTTGCACGCGAGGGTGGCTTAGGAGGAAGAGGCAGGGGAAAGGAGAGGGCGGGGTAAGATAGTCCCACAGCCAACACACCTGCCACACTTTGCCGCTGGCGCAGAGAACTTACTCTGCCCATTGTAGGTGAAGGCTGCACAGCTGCTCCTGCCGCTGACTCTTCACCACGATCGGGCGTTCCGCCAGTGGCAGTCCCTCGTTGCTGTTGCCCACTGTTTGCCTATCCAGGAACACAATCACCACCCAGTGCTAAACTTCAGCCTCCTGACTACCCACACCAAAAAAGCACTACACGCGACCAGTGCCACCCAATGCGCGGAGGAATCATGGCAGTATGCACAACGGCAGGCAGCACGTCCCAAGGAACCTAACCAAGTCAGGAGTGTGAGAAAAAGCGTTCAGACCACGACCTGCAACGAAACCAAACAGACAATCATCTATCAGAGATCAACACGAGTTGCAAATATAGCAGCACAAACCAAAAAAACATGCGCACGTGAGAGCAAAAGCTTACGCAGCAAAGAGTTTGAGCGGTCAAACGGAGACAGCGCAGCATTCAGTCCCGCGAAAAGTCCGCCGCGCCGACCACCTCCGCTTCTAGGAGCATCGCCTAGCCTTGCATCTCCCGCTCCGCCCCCACTGGCTCCCGCGTCCTGCGTCGCTGAGTTGTCAGCACTCGGCGCGTTGCCATTGGCACTGTCGTCGGCAGCAGAGCCAGAGCCCTGCCGAGGGCGCAACTGAAGGCCTCTCGACTCGGAGCGGTACAGTCTCTCAAAGACAAAGCTTCGGGGGGCAGCTTGCGCAGTTTCCGCCTGCCCTCTGTTGAGGAATTCTGGTTGCATGGCAGAGCCCGAGTCCTGACTGACCTGCGCGCTCCCCCCGTCCGCAGCCCCTCCTGTCTCTCGCCTATGGAGTTTGTTTCCCTTTAACCACCACAATCACACAAACACACACACACACACACACACACACACACACACACACACACACACACGAGCGCGCGCGCAAATATGCAATTCAGATAATTGCGTGGAGCACACAGGTCAGAGAATAATTCCTAACGATTGCTTCCAGGTGCTGAGTAGAATGATCGGGAAAGGAGCGAGACGTTAAAGGCGACGGGGACATACCCTTGTGTTCCCCGATGGGCCCGTCTCTCTGACGTTTGACGCTCCTGCCGACTGACCCAGCTCCCCATGTCGATCTCGGTTCAGGAAACCCGGCTGCAGCGCAGACCCGGAGCTCTGGCCCGGCTGTGGAGCAGCCCCACCCTCGTCATCCTCTTCTGCGTCTTCTCGAGACCGCTTATGGAACTTGTGTAAAACAACAAAGTGGTTCAGAGGCGCACGAAGATATTGGCAGGGCAGTTTCCAGGAGTCATCAGGCTCAGTACTGGCCTCGGCAATGCAGGCAGGCTTACCCTTGTGTTCCCTGATGGTCCGTGTCCTCTGGCGCGTGATGACCGTGTTGCGTGGCAATCCGCTGGCAAGCTGGACGCTGTGGGAGGTGGGGACGAGCTCCCCCTGCCCTGACCGTGCTGCCCTCCAGCGGCGGCCGCGCCCTGCGCCTGCTCACTTTCCGTAGAATGATCCCTGCCGCTCCCCGACGCTCCTCCCACGGCAGCGCGGCTGGCAGGGGGGGCGTCCCGGAAATCCTGCGAGCTCCGGTCAGCTCCCCGCCTCGGCAACCTGTGAAGAATGCAAGCCACACAATCCGCACACGTGGGTGCGAACGACGCTGTATCCCCACAGAGCCACAATACCGTGGCTGCCATATGATGCAGATCATAGTAAGGTGACCATATGAGCCGGATTCCCGGCAATTCTGGTTCTGAACACGGATGGATGGACACATTCATCACTCACCTGCCACTGCCACGCATCATCGGCGGGCGCAGCATTCCATACCAAGACGGGTGCTCTCTGTCTCGCCTCAGCATGGGGCTTCGGGACAAAAGCATCACAGAGCAGAAAGCCAGACACCCCCTAATGGTCTCAGCTGCCTTGAACCAGAAGGCTACTTGACACAGTTGCGAAGGGCACGGGAGAAGCATAGTTAAAGATGGGACAAACCTGTCGGGACCAAGTGCGTGGTTAACGAGGTCGAAGCTGTAGATGTTTTCCCTGGCGTAGCTGGCGACAAGGGAGGTTCCGTTGTGGTTGAAGGATATCCCAGTGACACATTGGCCGCTTGGCATCCCCGGCGGCCCTCCTGCCGTCCGCATGTGCTGCGGGACGTAGCAAGAAACCCAGTTCGGCTTTGCGCCCTTTCCGCTACGACGGAGCATCCTCAAGTCGTAGAGTCGCACTGAAATCGGCAACGAAAGTTGACACCCAAAATGTGAGGGATTTGCCTTGCATGTGTAACAGAAAGACACACACAGCATGCACCTCATGTGCACTATGGAAAAAACCTTCCCCTCCCTTAGCCGGCTCACACAGAGTTCATTTCCGGATGGATGGGATTCCTACCTGCCGCGTCGTTGTTGCCTGTCGCGAACAGGTGAGGTTGCAGTGGATGAACAGCCAGAGCATTAATGCCCAGAGCGCTGCCACGAATTGAATTTTGATGGACTGCACTTGCCACGGAGTGGGGAGTCAATGAAACAGCGACGTGCGGCATTTGATATTGCCTGAAACTCCAGCAGAGAAAGGAAGGGAAACAGGCTATGGAGGTTATCAAGATGACACATCGTGCTGCGTGGGAAGGGCTAGTTGTGGCCTTACGGAGCAAGTGGGAGCAGTCCTTCCTAGATCTCACGGAGTTGTCACATGGACACACCGGCAAGCGCGTGTCGTGGTGACATACCTTCCCAGAGTCCCCAGCTGACATAAACTCAACTGCAGATCCATAGCACGTGTTTTAAGAGGGCGTTAAGTGATCCCGATTTTCCAACCATGACTAAATCCCAATGCAAGTCAGCCCCATGTTTGGCAAGGAGTACTCCTCAAATAACACGTACTTTAGGAAAGCTAATCGCACGATAGCCGTTAAAATAAGAATGGGGCTTACATGAGCTCAGAGGGACGACGGCCTTCACACGGTCATGGTGGCAGTGGAAAGGCCTCACTGCTTGCTTGTGCAAATTCACTACCCGAATCTGCAAAATACCCCCAGGTAGAGAGTGAACAAGCCAATTACCCCACAGCGTAGCCCTTAGATACAAGCAGCAGGGGATGAGCAGCCCCAGAGAGCATTACCTCTTTATCGGCACTGCATGAGAGGAGGTAGTGATCGTTTGTGTCCGGCATGAACTTAATGGAGTATATTGACTTTGTATGACCCTGACGGAAGCAAAAGCAATGGCCATCAACGACGGCTCCACCCCTGCCACTCCTCATCACTTGAACTGGCACACACGCCCATGCATCCATGTATGGCTGCCGTCGCAGCTCATGTGATTTGGCAATGCGTCGCAAATGGAAGGGGGGACAGCACGCACCGTCTCAATGGTGCGCAGCATCCGTGACCTCTGAACATCCCAAATCTTGACACGGCAGTCGTCACTACTGCTGATCAAGTGCGTCCCGGGCTCGTTCCAGCTCACGGCGGTGACGGTCGCCTCGTGCCCACTCAGCACCGAGGTCTGAGTCAGACGGCGCACAAGTGCAGCATGCCCGCTCGCGTGCCGCAGCAAGTCCAAAGGCTGCCGTGCGCTGGACAGAACCGGGTTTTGTTCTGGCCACGTTGCTGCCCCAGTTTCCCGCGCATTCAGTCGGTAATGAAGTGACCTTTTGCCCATCCTACTGCCACAGCCTCGCGTAGGGAAACCGTCACCGTCAGCTAACCTTGACGCACCAGCATGCAGCACCTGTTCTGGACGAAAGCAGAAATGACTCATATGTCGAATTTACTGAGAATGCACCTGTGCTACATATCAGTGCGACGGGGCGTAGCGGCAGTAGCACAGACACAAAACAGAAAGCGAGGCACAGTCGGCCTCGACGGCGTCGACCACCGACAGGAAGCTCAGCAAGCTGCGCAAAAAACTAAATGTGTCACCGTTGCTTTCGCTTAGTGCATGAGCAATAACGAATGGATTCATATAGTACGACGGGGCTTTCTATATTTCAGTATGTGTGAGGATGGAAGTGTGGGTGAGTGAGAGGGGTGGAGCGGAGGGGGGATCGGCTTTCAGTGCCGACCTGAACAGTTGGCGAGGCGAAAAAACCGGAAAAATATGGCGGGGATTGGCACAAAGTTTCGACCAGCCACAGCGTAGGTGCTTTAATGCGTTTCGTATTGCCTAGTTGTGACTGGTGCTATGTTTGGGAAAGCAAATGCACCTGAGTGTGTTTGCTGAGCGTGAGCTGTGCTGTGGGAAGAATTACTGTTTATTTGAGAGACATTATTATGGAGACCTGTCGTACCCTCGAATAACCGCTACCACGCGTACAGACATAACTGTGGTCCTAATAAGGCAACAACCATAGCTAAGAGTAGTAGCTGGTTTTAATTGAATATCTCATTTCTGATTCATGGTAGTAGTCTTGGATGCCGTTGCACCAACAAAACCAGTACGCCGAAGGCGGCGAGTTGTTGGTGCCACGAGTCCCTTCACCACCTCACCACCTCAACTAAATGCATGCAGGCATCATCATAGACATCACCCACGATGACTGTCACCGTCTCCTCATCCGCTTCATCACCGTTTGCGGAAACGATCATCGAGTATCGCGCTTGCCTTGCTTTTATTCTTTCCGTTTCGACGTATGAAGTATATAACGATCTCCGAGCAAATAAAACAACCGACACAACGTCTCCCTGGTACTCCTATTTTTTACGACTCTTCAAAAGAGGCTCCCGACAAACCCGTATGTGGCGCATGGCGTAGCGCTTCCTTGGATCATGATATACTCGGCAACCTCATGAAGTTTCGCCCATGTATACCACACACCACCCGCATATGGCATGTTAGCTCTTGAAGTATGTCATGTCAAGAGCTAACATGCAAACATGTTCCGTTCTGTTGTTGTTGATGATGATGGAAGTGCAGATGGGGAGATAAAGATGGAAGATGTATATTTGTTAAGTGTTTAAAAGTAGTTTTGTAATTGAACAAAGGGATTGATGAAATGGTTTTGTCACCTCCCTCCAATGCACTAGCGTGGCACGTAGCCTTCAGAAAGCTAAATGTAGACACGAATATGCTATGTGCTCTTGCTTGCTATTGTGGCAGTACATAGAAGTGCAGATGGAAGGGTGATTGTAAATATGTCTTATTGTGTAGTCTTTAACATTAGATTATAAATGAACAAAGGAATTGTTGAAAGGTTCCGGGCTCCCTCTACCGCACTAGGCTTAAGTAGCTCAAGCCTAGCTAGCTTGCACATGCCCTCGCTTGGTTCTCGTGCCATGTGCTAGGGTTCTCGTAACGGTTTGTATGCGACGCGGCTTGAATGCCTCGGGAAATCATACTAGCGCGTCGTGCGTCTCGGGAAATCATACCAACACGGCATCTCGCTATTTAGTCTAAATGTCGTAGTTTGATACATATGTGGTTTGTCGCGGGTTCGATGCCCGGTGAGGTCGATCATTGTATGTAGGCGTTTCACGGCCCAAGAAGAACCCCCACCTTCCACATAAATGTGCGTACTTGCACGCACCGGGAGATACTGCTACTATAGTACGCATCAATACCCTTAGCTAAATTGCAGTAGCGATGTACCCACGTTGTACGTCCTTCCGATGGAAAAATACTGATCAAGTTGGTAACGAGTACTCGTACAATGTCCGGCATTGAACTGATGCATGACTATAATCGTCACACTCGTACCCTCCCCCTCTTGACATATATTGAGGCCAACCGCGAGGCAAACGTCCGTGGTCTAGGCTCCCATATTGAAGCATTTACGGGGACTCGGGAATGCGCGGTGGGTGAGCGTGCATAAAGTCGACGTACGCCTGAGTCTTGGCAAACTTGTGCCATTGGGGCGTCTCTAATAATCTTACAACGCGGTGGTTCGATGGACCTCGGTCAACCCGTGCCAGACAGGTGGAATGTCGTCATCACGGAAGTGCGTCATGAAATATTTACCTCTCCGTCCAAGTAACGACTTAATGCAGACAGATGGGACGTGTGAGACGTCGAACTCTTCATCGTCTCCTTCAAGTACACGGGGACAACATCTCGCAGCGAAGCTGGAGAGTATGATCGTAGATTGTTGACGTGAAAAACCATGTGTCATGTAACTATCGCTGGCAGCCGTTATCTACAACGGTGTTTCCCAATAATGTGTTCCTCAAATGTAAAGTGTCCAAGCTGGCGATCACGTAGCTTGCGGTTAGGCTGTCCTCGCATGAAGATATTCTTTGTAACGACTATCACCTTGTCTCCTCGAACGAAGTGCGGGGCTGTCGGAATCGGGAACGGATAGTTACACGTAGGTCGTGCCGGCCCCACAAGGGGGGCGGGTGTGGTGACTAGAGAAGTGAGAAGGAGACAGACCCGACGGCCGCGCAGTCACAGCCCTCTCCGGCCCCCGCATCCGGCACCTATTTCAACTCTTCCGCCCTTGCCTCACACACCGCTCGTTCGAAGAAGAGGTCTACCACCTCATCACCCGCCGAGGCTCCCGCTCAGCAATCCACTCACCAACACCCGCCACCACCACACGCAACAAATGGGCCACTGGCGAAGACCTACTCACAACACTCCGCAGCACATTCCACATCCAGTCGGAACTCTACTTAGACCCCCTAAACAAATCCATGCACTCTCACACTTACCACCCACTCTACCCCGAAGACATAGTCTTTTCATCAAGCGACAGCAACGCACCACACACATGGCACGGCACCAACATCGCCAACCCGGAATACGACCACGAATGCATGCGCCGCGCTATGGAACACGCAATCATAAGCGCCCACTCCACATCCCCACACTCACCCAATGCCACCATCCGTATACTTCCTCAATGGAAACACACACCTTATCGACATTCCAAATACATCCACTCTCTATGCACCCACCACCTCTACACCCTTCTCAACGACGCAAACACCTTCCTACCCTGTTGTAAGTAATACCACATACGTATTAGTTGCAGATAGCTACTGTAAGCTACTCTAGATATGATTAGTACATGTCTAGATCAGACATACCGATAAACTGTTTGACTCGGTACAGAGCTGTCGCTAGGCTACAGCTCTCCCACTTCTTCTGTTGTCCCGACACCACGCCTGTAGGCTGGTTGTCGCTGTAACTGTTCCGTTTGCGGGACTGTGACTGTAACTACGTTTGCGTACGTTATCTTCCACACTAACTGTGTTTGCATGGTTCAATAGGTTATGGGCCCCCGCCTCACGTCACTCACGCGCGACAACCTGGTTCGGCGAGCTGCGATCGACAGCTCTCCCGCAGAAGGCAAGTTTCTATAGACACCTAGTACTTTCAACTTGTAGTCGGCGGTATCGCCAGTATAAACTGCGATTTTTAAAACCCGCCACCACCCTCTTAAGCCAGCCACCCGCCGGAGATAGCTAGCCACCCACACCGACGCACTCGTCGTGTGTGGACAGGGTGCACACAGGTCCAAGCTGGAGAACGGGGGGGTGCACTGTCGGGTGAATACGCATCCACATGTTGCACGCTAGCCGTAGCTTACCTTTTTTATTTTCATATTAGCGTAGCGACTAGGCCATCAGCGCAGCGCTCCACCTGTCATGGCCTTGGCCTCGACTTGTGCCCCACACTGGGTGGAGGATACAGAAAAGGTGCTCTGAGACACCCCGGGGCTATAGGCCGAGGGGTCGGCGGGCATCAGGCCGTCTCTTTGCATACCGCTGTTAGGCACGAGTCCGGCTAGCGGTTTTTACCGCTGCCTGTTTTTTCTTCCAACTCTTTCTTTTTTTGCCCTCTGTCGAAATGGCGCAGAAAAACCCGCCTGTTTCACCTGTTGGTTCCCCTGAGTCAGGCTCTCACCAGAGCAACCTCGATCACCCCCCAGATACTCTCGCGCTGCTCGTTGCGCAAGTGGCGAGCTTAACAGCTCGTTTCGACTCGCAGTCGGCCGAGGGTGCTGTTGCTGCTGCGGGTGCTAATCCGCACCCCCCTGTAGCTCAGCGCCGCCACGATGCCCCACTCGAACCCGTCCGGGACAGCCACGACGGCCACACCCTCCACCTGCTTGAACATCCCCAGCCTGGTTTCATCACCCCGGACGCAGAAACACTCTTTCCTGCTGCAGCCCCTGTTGGCGACCCCACAGTCGCACAGCGCCGCCACGATGCGCCCCGCGAGCCCGCGCGTGCCGATGCGCACTACGACCCCTCGCGTCACGCCATCCGGGTTGATCACCTCCCACCACCTCCCCCCTTCCCCCACGCCGGATATGCCCTTCACCACCCCGGCCCCCATATCACGGAGGCGCCCTCTCATCTCATCCCCCCCCTACCGTGACCACCGTGACCACCCGCACTCGTACGGCCCTCCGCGTCCCATGGCCGGCCGCTCTCCCTTTCCCGGTGGACCACCTCCTCCCTTTCATGGCCGGCACTCTCCCCCACTCCAACATGGCGACCCCACCCCCCGGGGCCGTCGTCGCCCCACTATTGACCCGGTGGTCATAAACCGGGCGGCACACGAAGCCCCCGGCTTCGACAAGGACGCCCTCAACCGGTCCATGAAGATGTCGGTCCCCGTCATGTGCCCGACCACGGACTTCAAGCAATGGAAGAGGACCTTCCTTAATTTCCTCTCCATCAAGGCCGCATACCTCATTCCTCAGCTGGCCATCCGCGACTCCGGCGTCTGGCTCGACGAACAAGCGCAACACTACGCCTACACGCTGCTTCTCCATGCAGCCAGCGCGAATAAGCGTGCTGACCAAGCCATGAAATGCGTTTCTCCAGCACGCCCTGACTGCGCCGCTGCCGCGTGGGACATCCTTTGTGAACGCCTCGACTGTCGGTCTTTTGCTCGCTCCTTGTCCCTCTTAGACAACCTGACGGTCAGACAGCGCCCTGGTCAGTCACTCAGTGACTATGTCCACTACATGCGCCAGACCTTTGACGAGTACAACGACACATGCCAGTTGGTTGATGGCTCCGTTGCCATCCACCCCCACCACCTCGGTCTCCTCATGCTGCGCGGTATTTCCAGCAGCGGCCCACACGGTCAGGCGAAGCAATGCGTCATCAACGCCTTTGACACGGACTACATCATGTCGGCTGATGAAGTTATGGCCAGCATTCTCCACCTTGCGCACAACATGGAGGACGACCCTGCTCCGGACGCAACCGCTCCGGCCATATCACCTCCTCCCATCTCCGCGTTCGTCGCTGCGGGCCGCGGCTCGCACAGCGGTCGAGGCCCACCACACCGTAACCCTCGCGGCCATCGACCCAACAAGTGTGGCGTTTGTGGCAGCCTTCACCATCTCATGTCCGCGTGCACTGCCACGGATGACGCTATCCTTAAGTGGAATCTCGCCAAGCGTAGGCTGACAGTCCAGAAGTACGGCGCCGCCGACGGCACCCCCGCTGCTCACGCTGCGCTGCTGAGCGACGTCCCTGCCGACGACGCCCCCGCCGATGACACCGACTGCCTACCCACCCTCGCGGACTGCGCTGATGACTACGCTGACGACGAGGTGAGTGTCCCATTCAGCTCTGTGGCATTCTCCTCTTCCCTCGCCCCGGGTCGTAATCTGTCAAAGTTTTGGGTCGTTGATTCCGCCTGCTCGATTAACCTCACTGCGTTCCGAGATGACTTCGTGAAATTCACGCCCCCATCCGCTCCCTCTCGCGTGGGCGGTGTCGGCGTTGACGTTAAGGGCAGTGGCTCTGTGCGAATTTCTGTCAGACTTGCCTCTGGCCAGCTCATTCACCGCACTGTGTATGCACTCTACACCCCTGACCTATCATCTCGTTCAGCACAGCGTATCGGCCGACTCCTTAGTGTGAGCTGGATGCAAACTCACAGCGGTTGTGAATTCATATTCCCCTCCAACTCTGACACTGGTTTGCTTTTGGTACCCACAGGCATGGGTGTGCTAGAACCGTCCGGAAACGGTCTCTACCTCCTTCCCCACCAGCCGGTCCTCCCTTCCAGCCCATCCGCACCGCCGGCACTTGACCCCTCCCCTCAGGTTGCCCTTACTGCCCAGTGTGATCCCGTCCTGTGGCACCGTCGATATGGCCACCTCAACATGCAAAGCCTTCAGGCCCAACATACTCACGGTGTCCCGACTAGCCCTGTGTTAACTAGCGCTGTAACCAAAGTTTCGTGCGACTCTTGTCTCCTTCACAAAGCCACAGCTGCACCACGCAACACAGCCGCTTGCGCGAAGCCATCCCACCCCCTCCTCAACCTGTCCGCTGACCTCTGGGGCCCGGTCAATGTCCCCTCCCCACATGGCCTCCGTTACTGCTTGCTCGTCATCGACCATCACACCAACTACATGTGGGTGCGGTTCCTTAAGTCTAAAGACGACGCATGTTCGGAATTGGAAACCATCCTCTTGGACATCAAACACCTGCATGCCCGCCATCACTCCCAGACGGGCGCGTTCGCACCGGTCCTCAAATTTGACTCAGACTCGGTGTTTGAAGCTGCTGTCACTCGCCAGATGTGCGCACACCTCGGCGTCGGGGTACAGTTCTCTGCCCCATACGCCCACCACATGCTCGGCAAGGCCGAACGTCCCTGGCGCACCATCCGGGACAATGCATCGGCGATGCTCCACAACATGGCCGTTCCCAACTCCATGTGGTCGTGCGCTGTCAGCACAGTTGTGTACCTTCGCAACCGCACGTACAGTCGCTCGGTCGGACCTAATGGGGGCGTCCCCCTCACACTCCTTACGTCGTCAGTGCCCAACGCCTCCAAGTTCCGCGTCTTCGGCTGCGCCGTTTTCGCCAAGGTCCCCGACAAACAACGTCGGAAACTCAGTGAAAAAGCATTTCGCGGCGTCATGGTGGGCTATCCCCCTGACGCACCCGGGTATCGTGTCTACAATCCGGAAACACGTCGCATCACCACTTCCGTACATGTTGTCTTTCAGGAAGACACCCCAGGCTTCGACACACAACCCTCCGTCGACTCGGCCATCACCGACTCTTCGGACGACGTCCCCGCAGACTCACCCCTATCCCACCCCATTGACCTCACATCACCCACACCCCTACCCCCCCCGCCAACCCCTCGCCATGCTCGGCTCCGCTCCCACCCCATTCGCTACGGCGATATGGTTGCCCACCTGTCCGACTACCCACCCACACTCGTCACGGCGTGTTGTGATCCTGAACAAGGAAAAGCTCAAGAGGACATCTTTGAGCACCCTCACGTCCCCAACCTTGTCACTGGTCCCCCACACACACCTGCCGGCACGTCCCCTACTGCCGTCGCCCTCCTCTCCGCCCGAGAGTGTGTGGAACCAAAATCCTACCGAGCTGCGCTGGACAGCGCCCAAGCCCCCCAATGGCAAGCCGCTATGCAACAGGAGTATTCCTCCCTCATCAGCAACGGCACGTGGGACCTTGTGGACCTCCCCCCCGGCCGCATGGTCGTTAACAGCATGTGGATCTTTAAAGTCAAGTCGGATACAGCCGGCGACGTCTCCCGCTTCAAAGCGCGGTTCGTCGCCAAGGGGTGCAGTCAACGCGCTGGACTGGACTACACGGAGACCTTCTCCCCGGTCATCCGCATGGCCAGCCTGCGTCTCTTCCTAACCATTGCAGCCGCCCGCGACCTTGAACTCTGCCAACTTGACATCGACACAGCGTTTCTCTACGCCCCCATCCGGGAGGATGTGTACATCCGCCAGCCCCTCGGCTTCACCGATGGAACGTCCAAGGTTTGTCACCTCAAGCGTTGCCTCTACGGCCTTAAGCAGTCCCCCCGCGAGTTCAACATGCTACTTCGTGCGTGGCTCGTCGACCATGGATGGCAACAATGCGTCTCCGACCCGTGCATCTACATCTATCGCGCCGGCCACGTCTTCGCCATGATCGCCCTGTACGTCGATGACATTCCCGCGGCCTGCAATGATGCCACCTGGCTCGCATCGTTCAAAGCCCAACTCGGAGCACGGTTCAAAATCAAGGACCTAGGCGACCTCTCCCAACTCCTCGGCATGCACATTACCCGCGATCGCTCCACGCGCACAATCTCGCTGGACCAGTCCAAGTACCTGCGCGACATCCTCGCCAAGTACGGCATGTCTGACTCTAAGCCGTCGTCCCTTCCGATGGACCCAGGCTTCCTCGCCGGCCTTGCACACTTGAACTCGCCTTCTCTCACAGGAGTGGCCAAGGACGTCTACCCAAGCCTCCTGGGCAGCCTTCAGTACGCCGCCGTTTGTACACGCCCCGATGTCTCCACGGCGTTGAGCATCCTCGGCTCTGCCCAAGCCTCGCCCACCGAGGCACACTTGCAAGCTCTGAAAAAGGTCCTCCGCTACCTCCATGGCACCATCAACATGCGCCTGACGTTGGGGGGGGGCCTGGACCACAGTCTCCAACTCACAGGCTTTGCCGACGCTGATTGGGCCAACGACAGCAGCACCCGCAAGTCTCGCTCCGGCTATCTCTTCACCCTCGGACGCGGGCCAATCAGTTACAAGTCCAAACAACAGACTTGTGTGGCTCAATCCACGTGTGAAGCCGAGTACTACTCTGCGGCTGACGCCACCAAGGAGGGACTCCACCTCCGACAACTCCTGGGGGAAATCTTCGACTCCCCCATCACCGAAACCACCACCATCTGGGAGGACAACCAAAGCGCCATTGCATACTCCCAGAATGCCTTGGTCAGCGAGAAGACTAAACACATCGGCCTGAAGTGGCACTTTCTCAAAGACCACGTGGAGCAAGGGACCATCAAGTTGAGGTACCTCCCCACTGACCAGATGGTGGCTGACATGCTCACCAAACCCCTCCCATGACCTGCACTAGCACGACACCGAAGTGCGATCCTTGGAGGACAAGACCCAATGCAACGCTTCATCCCGTAGCTACCTTCAGGGGGAGTGTTGTAAGTAATACCACATACGTATTAGTTGCAGATAGCTACTGTAAGCTACTCTAGATATGATTAGTACATGTCTAGATCGGACATACCGATAAACTGTTTGACTCGGTACAGAGCTGTCGCTAGGCTACAGCTCTCCCACTTCTTCTGTTGTCCCGACACCACGCCTGTAGGCTGGTTGTCGCTGTAACTGTTCCGTTTGCGGGACTGTGACTGTAACTACGTTTGCGTACGTTATCTTCCACACTAACTGTGTTTGCATGGTTCAATATACCCCCCGACCAACACATTGGCAACCCCACCTCCACCCCATTCGGCACACGCTGGATGGTCGACGTCTACATAGTCGCCAACCCCCTTGCACTTTCCACCCTACCCTCACACACAACCTTGACCGCCCTCCACAACACACTCGAATCAATTTACACCATCACCATCCCACCCCCGCACCTCTTCGACACTTACTCACCACACTCCGCCGGCATCTGCCATCTCCCCCCTAAACCCACTCCCCCTATCACTTACCCCCCTCCGGAACGCACGACACTGACATGCTCCACCACAAGAAAAGAACTTGCTTGGAATTGGCACGCCTTCGTATACACATACGGCTCCAAGAAGGGAGGCCCCTCCCCCTTTGGAGCGGCCGCCATTCACCCCGCCTCGAACACATGCGTCAAAATTCTGGTGACCTCCATCCCTCCCTCGCATACCATTAATCCGGCGGAACTAGCGGGCATAGATATAGGCCTCCAACTCGGCCATACCCACCTCCTTACAGACAGTGCGTGCTCCCTCCGCCTAATACAAGGCTACATGAACTGCCCATCCGCCTACCGACACAACATTCACCGTGACACGCTCCTCTCCATCACACACACCCTCAAAACCCGCTGCAACGCAGGCACCCGCACACACCTCGGCAAAATTAAAGCACACAACCACTCATTAGGCAACGACCTCGCATGCACACTCGCTAACCAGGCTGCGGACGGACATCCACCCGACACAACCAACACCACAGGTTCAAAAGTGTCGACATGCCACTGGACTAGGCCATACATCCTCATACCACAGACCCTAGCGGAACCCATACCCTATAGATACACAAACCCCAAAACAAACGCACACACATACGGCACCAAACACACACACGCCCCTCTCACAAACCACCAAACACGGTGCCATCCTCGCCCGCGCCGCGGAGGACGGAGCCGACTTTACGGTCCACAAAAACACACAGCAATCACCAACACCCAATTCACTCACAAGCAAGAATTTATGTGGGACGTACACAACACCCGCCTCCCTACCCACAACCCCACCCTGCGTCGCCCCATGTGTGGCCAATTCACCAACAACGGCCACATGGTCGGTAACTGCCCCACCATGTCTGGCCTAAGACATGACCGCAGCAACAACGCGCTACAACTCCTCCTCTCCCTCATGGAGTGCCACAACGGAGGCCGATGGGAGACCATCACCGCAGACGTTGGTAACAAACCCATCAAATCATTCGCATCCCCCCACACCCACCCATACCCCCCTTGACTGCCATCCCCCTCACCCCACCCACATGCCCACCCGCCTTGTTAATGTTGACGATGGCCTTTCGCCCGACTCCCTAACCTCATGCCCCGCCATCATCCCCACCGAGATTTTTCCCCCCGCGCTGAGACCCCCGGCACACAAGCCCGACTTTATTCGACTCCTCGAACCTCGATGCGTCGGTCACACAAACGGTCGCCGCCGATACTCCTCGATTAAACAGATTCAGATAGGGGAATGGAAGTACTGCACGGACCACAACCTCCCCCGCACATCACAAATGATTCGCGTCAAATACACCCCCTCGCCGACACCATCCGTCACACTTGCCAGGTACCGAAGTCGACATCCTTCCCATCGTCATGAGCCGTACGGGTACAACGCACTCATCCACCATCACAAGTCTCACCTCTCTTCTCACCCTCCGCACTGACCCCCCAGACAAACTCATCTCAAAGACACGACTCAACACATCACGCATCACTGCAAAACTCCACACGCACACTGTCCAATGGTTGCATCATCTCCTACTCATATACGCATCAAATCCCGCACAACCACTCGCCGCGCCTCCGCACACTGCACCTACGCACGCCCCTAAACGCACGCTACCACCACCACGCACGTCACACTCCCCGGGGGGGGGGGGGGGAGTAAGAGCCCCCACCACCCTTTGGAGAGGTAGGACTTCGGCGGATAACGGTCTATCCCTTACATTTGAGTTTCCTGAATGGCATGGCTGGGAGGGCCCAGAGAGAGCAGCCGGTTCATACGGTACATGTTTTAAACAATTTCAATTGAGACGGAGAGAGATGACGGCCGGCGAAGGCACCGGCAAGGCCGGCCGACCGCCACTAATAGGGAATAGAGTACCGCTAAGTACTAGGATGACAAATAGCTACCTTGTACATCAACACTTGTCAATGGCATGTTAGTGCTAACACCCCCCCTCAAGGTAGCCCAGGTCTTGACGTCGTCCTAGCTTGCGTCGAGGAAGGCGTCATCTTGGTCGAAGGTGTAGTGCTTGTAGCGTGTGTCTCAAGCCGGATAGGGGTAGCGACAAGCGTTCACAGGAAAGTGCCGCTACCGGCGAGTTGCCGATAAGAAGCGATTCCAAATGTACTGCGTAATGTACTAGTCTGACATGTAGCGGGAAAACCTGTCCACGGGCAAATTAGCCGACGCATACGAGCGACCGGCGTGGAAGAAGCAAAACCAACAAGGCTATTAGGAGCGTGTAGGCACGCAAAAGCATAGATGGGCGCTGCTAGTGTTGACTCCCCGCCTCTTTCGCCGTGGGAAAGGTTAGTTCCCCGCGAACTTAGGTGAGCGATGTGGCGTTGCCTCGGGAAATAAACACAATAACAGTAATAATTAAAGTACGCACGGGCCGAATTTTCGCGGGTCGGTTTTAAACAACCATATCCGGTCAAGAGCATCGGTAGGCAGAAGGCTAGGCGAGACTAAAAGCTTGGCGGTGGGGCAAGCGACCGGCGAGGAAGAAGCAAAGCCAACAAGGCCGTTAGGAGCGCGTAGGCACGCAAAAACATAGACGGGCGCTCGTGTTGACTCCCCCCTTTCGCCGTGGGAAAGTTAAGCTCCTCGCTAAATTAGGTGAGCGTTGCGGCGTTGCCTTGGGAAAAAGCTATAACAGTACTAATTCAAGCACCGGCCGAATTTTCGCGGGTTGGTCTTAAAAAACCGGATCCAGTCGAGAGCATCGGTAGGCTGAAGGCTAGGTGAGACTGAAAGCTGTATGGGGCGAGCGTGGCGCGGGGCGCTTTACACACGCTCTGCTCCTTTTTTACGTGGGGGATTGTAGGACAATCGCGGACAACCAGCTCGAAGGCGAAGCGTGGCGTCGGTTGGACGAAGAATTACTAGCATGGCGCCGAGCGCTTTACACACGCTCTACTCTTTTTTACGTGGGAGTAGTTAGGACTAGCGTGGCGCCGAGCGCTTGACACACGCTCTTCTCAAGTGCAACTCGGTGGAGGGCCCATAACCTCTCGGAATCGGGAACGGATAATTACACGCAAGTCGTGCCGGCCCCACAAGGGGGCCGGGTGTGGTGACTAGAGAAGTGAGAAGGAGAGAGATGGCGGCCGGCGAAGGCACCGGCAAGGCCCGCCAACCGCCATTAATAGGGAATAGAGTACCGCTATTAGCATAACACTAAGTACTAGGATGACAAATAGCTACCTTGTACATAAGCACTTGGCAACGGGATGCTAGTGCTAACATGGGATGTCGACGGTTTTAAACGAGCTTGCATCTCATCTTTGTGCATAGTATGTAGCACCCTACGTATGAGAGCATGAATATCATGTATTAGTCTTAACCGCTATGTCACGTCTTGCTAAACCGGAATCGATGGTCGCATGTCGGACAAGAGGTCAAGAAGCTCCTATGGAGAAAATCCAAAATTCGCCTCGAAGGGGGTGTGCTCGATTGCGAGCGCAAGAGTGGCGTTGTACTCGAATTCCACTTGAGGCAACAAGTCTATCTAGTTTGATCTGTCGTAGCAGCAAAATATCGCAAAAGCCGCTGAAACGTCTTGTTGACGCGCTCCGTTAGTAGCCCGTCCGTCTCTGGATATCGGCGGGAAGACATGTTGAGCCGCGTTCCAAGGCGTGTCCACAATGTCTTCCAGAATCGGCTGACGAATTTCGGGTCGCGGTCATTGACTAGCACTCGGCCACTCGGGGTAGTCCATGCAATTTGTAGACTCTCTGCAAAAACAGAATGACAGTTTCCTTTGTTGTTACGCTCTTTGTACACGGCAGAAAAGTCAGATGGTCGACCACAATAAAGACATTGTCAAAGCCATTGCTTACAGGCAAGTGCGGCAAGAAGTTAAGTCTCAAAATATGTCACGGTCTGGGTGGAACATGTATGGGGTAAAATTGGAAATTGATTTTTTGTTTACAACAATATCAGCAAACTGGACCGGTTGCTGTCTATCGCCCGCCTATAGCTCAGCCATATAGGACACTTACGAGCGAAGGTTGGATTGGGTACTCTTCGACCAAGTACACATGTCGACACACCTATATGCAATGTGTGCCGACGGTCCTCGGGGGTTTTGAAAACACTGTAAACAACCGCATCAATTGTCACAGCCCCCCCCCCCCCCCCCCCCCCCCCGCCTACTAAGCCGTAACAACAACATAAAATTTCATCTTCAAGAAGACCAGATCTAAAAAGCAAATCCACTTGTCAAGAAATGCAAAACTAAACTGTTGCTCGACCTTCACGATGCACGCCCCGCTCCCACCGAGCCGGGGTGCCGACCGGCCTAGGCCGATCGACGCTCGGGAAGGGCGATGGGCCAGCTTAATCTACCTTCCGCGTGACTTCGGTCTTGCCGAAGATAGGAGGGGAAAGGTTGGCAGAAAACCCCTCCTCATGCAGTCGCTCGTTGATCCCGCCGTCGCATCCCGTAGACCCCGCCCCAAGGTCGTTGCCACTCCTCACGATGCAACGTTCCTCCTTGTCGAGGTCCCCCGTCACCTCGAGGGCGGGTGGGGGGGACCGAGACACACATACAGAGGGAAAAGCTAGCGCTCCCGCCTCCGCGCCTCGCTTTCTCCCGATCATTTCCCGGGTATTTCTCCGTGTGGTACCCGGGTACTTTTCTGGTAGTCCGACATGCGCCCCTACCGTCCCCCCTCGGATCGCGCGTCCACCGAGCAGCCATGTTTCGAGCGTGGGCCTCCGCGCTCATCCATGCCCACACTCTTTGTATATACATATGTCTTTCAGACAAAGTGGGTGTCGAAAAGAGAGGGGGAGGGGGGCAGATCACCGTAGCCGGATTCTTCGGGCCGCGGGTGCGCGGAAATAAATCGTGGCGCTCCCCCCGTCGCGACCATCCTCCTTGCCGCTCAAGCGAACTCCTCCCCCCGGGAGAATAAGATGTAGCGTGGCGACGCAGTTGTCCGCCAATGAGCGCCCTACCCTCGTGATGCTTCCCGACTGGCTGAAAAATCCGACGTTGTAGTTACGCGCGTACCCTCCTCATGTGGGGGAGGGGGGCTGGTCACCTTAGCCGGATCCTTCGGGCCGCGGGTGCGCGGAAATAAATCGTGGCGCTCCCCCCGTCGCGATCATCCTCCTTGCCGCTCAAGCGAGCTCCTCTCCCCCTGGAGAATAAGATGTAGCGTGGCGACGCAGTTGTATGCCAGTGAGCGCCCTACCATGGTGATACTTCCCGACTCGCTGAAAAATCCGGCGTTGTAGTTACGCCCGTACCCTCCTCATGTGGCACTTGACCTTTTGAAGGCTAACTACATACACAAGTTTGTTATGTTTTGTCTGTCAACGTTGTTGTTTATGGAGGTGGAAGTGCATTTGGAGGTTGTTTGACTGCTAGTGAGTGACAGCAATTTGTAATCGAAAAAATTTTGTTAAAAGGTTTTGTCACCTCCCTCTAATGCACTAGGCTTAAATAGCTTTCTACCTAGATAGCTTGCATCCCTCTAGCTTGGTCCTCGTGCGAGGTGCTAGGGCTTTCCAACCGTCTTCGACAGACAAGCGACGCGGCTCGTCAAGTCTGGGGAATCACATTCTGCATCGGAAACCACGCTTGGCGTGTCGTGTGGCTAGTTAGATTTATTGTGCGTACGTGTACGTACCGGGAGGTGTTGATAGTACAGTACGAACCAGAGCCCTTGCTACAATGCAGTAGCGACGTACTCACTTTGTACGTCTTTCCGAATGAAAAGCACAAATTGGAATTAGTAACGAGTACATGTACAATGTCCTCCAATTTACTGTTTCAAGACTATACTCATCACACTCGTACACTCCCCCTCTTGACAGATCTTAAAGCCGCCGTGAGGCGGACCTCAATGGTCTAGGCTCCTTTATTGAAGCAGTTATTGTGACTCAGGAATGCGCGGTGGGTGAGCGTGCACGAAGTCGATATATGCCTCAGTCTTGGCAAACTTGTGCCGTTGGGGTGTCTCCAAGAAATCTTGTAACGCCGTAGTCCGATGGACCTCGTTCAACCGGTGCCAGACAGGTGAAGTATCATTATCATTATTAAGTGCGTCATGAATAGTCAATATTTGCCTCGTCGTCCAAGAAACGACTTGATGCACATAGTAGAGATGTGAGAGACATCAAACTCCTCGTCGTCTCCTTCGGGAACACTCTCTGGGACAGCTGCTCGTAGCGAAGCGGTAGAGCAGGGTCGCAGTTGTTCACATGAAACCCATTGTGTAAGCGTAATGTTGCTCGAAGTTTCAATCTGTAATTGTGTTTCCCAATATGCTCCTCCACTAAGAAAGGTCCAAGCTGTCGGTCTCTTAGCTTCTTGTTTGGCTGCCCACGTAAAAAGAGGCTTGTTGTAACAACTGACACCTTGTCTCCTCTGACGAAGTGCGGGGCTGTCGACGGGGCTGTGTACGGGCTTGCATATCATCTGTGTGCAGCTGTAACACCGAACGTACCACAGCATGTAACACCGAACGTTTTGTGCTTTGACTGCCACTACTTCCGCCGCACTACTTCTCCATCTGGTTGCGATGACTTGTCCAAGTTTTTCCACTACGATAGTATTATTCGGCGATTGACAGTGTTTCTCGTTATTCAACCTTGATGCTGCCCGACGAAGTTGCTAGGTAAGTACATCTATGAAGTTTTGTTTCGCCACACTCCCGTAACCATGTACTTCAGCGGCACAACGCGTTGTGTCCGATCGCCGGCCGTTGACTTGGTGAGGTACCCTTCTCCGTTGTAGCGGCTTTATCCAAGTGTTGTTCAGTCGTGTCAACGAACCCCTCCCCCGTTAGCTTGCAGTTGTCATTCTGCCCGCTTACCTAGGTATGCAGTAAAATGCGTTAATGAACGGTCCACTGGAGAGTGTTTTGCGCCCATTGCCTTTTCTTCTCGCCGCTGCAAGTTCGTGTTACTATGAAGTGGTAGCTCTAGTTTGTTGCTCTCCCATCCTTGCTCGTGTTTGCACGTATTAATTTACATAGTACGTTGTGTGCAAACACGTTGTTGTTATGCGCAGGTATGCGTTGCGAACCGGAAAGCAAGAGCTAGTCGGGAAGTCGGGCAATATAAACATCAAGCCATAAGCAAGTGATTCAAAGGTATGTCCGCAACATGCGTCCCCCCCGCCCCCTCCCACTCTAAGTGAGGGTGTTGAACTTAGCCCACTTAGGAAGAGCAAACACAGCCATCGTGGATGTTGGATTTGTACGCCGACAACTCTCAAACCGACGTGCCATCTCTTTGCTAACTTCCAGGGTGGGTTGAAGAACACTCGCTCCCCACTTAGTCTCTCTGAAAAACAAAGTCACTCGGCGAAGAGTGAGGGAAGTCACCATGCGAGTGTAAACCCTCGTCATCAGCACAACCTTCCAAAGTGAAGTCGTACCGTGCGTGCAGAGGTTCAAAAACAGAGTCGACAAATTTCCAAACAATCGAACATTTGTTTTTTACATATCCACGACTCTCTATCTGTGCTTGTTCTGACGACGACTACTACCTACCGGTTTAGCATGTGTCGCTACTAAATTTGGTGTAGGTTTCGAAATAGGAACTTGCACCTCTATCAATAACGGTGTCTCAAGACGGCAAGAAGATGTAACAAGCTGTTCCAGCTCGTCCGAAGAGCAACTACCTTGCCACCGTCATTTATGCTTGTTGGAAATGTCGACAGATGCCTTGCCAATGAGCCCGGGCATTGGAAGACACGGTGTCCCTTCTTGTGGCAATTGGAACTTAGTCCCTCCTTGTGATCTTATCTACTCTTCGGAGGGGTTAATGCTCAAGCGATGGCTTTAAAATCAGTTCGGCAAGTGTTTTGAAAAGCTCGTCCGCGGCCTCCTCGATTACCACGGCTTCGACCACGTCCGCGTCTTGAGCCTTCACCGCGCTCAAACCGCTTAGTTGGCATGACCAATAGGTTATCAAGAAGGCGCTTTTGAGCAGGCCTATTACTTCCAAGGTTGTGAGACGGAACCAATACTCCTTTAGGACGGCCTAAATGAGGTGAGACGTTCACAAAGTCATTGAGAAAGTTCCGTAACTAAATCAATGACATGGTGTAGCCCTTCATTTGAAAACGATGGGACTTGGCCTACGTATGGAGCTGGAAATTCGACAGTCATATGAAAATAGACGCATTGGAAATCGTCCGTAAAATGTTGTCGATACCTCCTCAAGAAATCGTTGAGTTGCTGAGTGTAGGTGGCGTAACTTAGAGATCTCAACGTAAGTTTAAGCATGGCCGTAATCGAGGCGTCTCGGATGTTAGGTAACATGTACGTCTTGCAAATCTCTGTAACCAAAGAGTCAAAGGTGTCTAGAATGGATGGCTGTTGCTTACGATTGAGCCACCAACTGTTCAAGTCGGAGCCAACCGGCGGCGCAGCGGCGGCGGCCCCGGAGGGGGGTGCGCTCGCATGCCCGTCGGCATCCCCTCACCTCCCGTGGTTGGCGTTGGAAGCCCCGTAGCCGTGCCATGCTTGGCACGGTAGGGGGCTAAGAGGGCCGATAGTGCGATCCGCGCGATTCGAAGTTGTATACAAAGGGCTTTTGAATAAATTATTTCATGTGCGCTACCAGCGCCAAGATCCCCCGCTCACCCTGTCCTAATATGATTTTTCAAGACTATATACTACTAAGATACCGTCCTATTGGGGGGGGGGGGGGGGGGGGGGGGGGGGGGGGGGGGCATCATTTTCAAGAGTGTGTGGTGGAGAGGGGGATACATACGGATCAACGGTGGGACGAGGTTGTTGGAGTTGGTGGCGGAAAGCCGGGAAGCAACGCTAGGTTATGGCGCTCGCTCGACGTTAACCAACATGCCGACGTCGAGCCGGCGGGAAGGGGGCAGCACGACGCAACTTGCGAGGAGGACTGTCGCGACGGGAGGAGCCGCGAGGTCTAGCGGCGGGGTGATCCGCAGGATCAGCCGCCGCCGGAAAACCCGGTACGGAGGGTTTGAATAATTTCCCCACCCCCGCGGCCTTATTGGATCCGGCCATTGCGACCGCACTATTCCACCGCTACCCACTATGGCTAGGCACATTTAATACTATAGAGTGCGAGCTAGGATAAGCGCGGATGGACGCACAAACGGTGGGTGGACGGTTCGATCGCTGGCTGATTTTCCATATAGGTACCCGGGTACCAGCACAGAAAAGGCCGGGTATAATATGGCCGGTAAAACTTTTCAGCGCGGCGGCAAGAGCGTTAGCTTTTTCTATTTGGTAGTCTCGGTCCCCCCCACATGCCCTCGAGGTGACGGGGGACCTCGACAAGGAGGAAAGTCGCGACGGGAGGAGCGGCTACGACCTCGGGGCGGGGCTTACGGGATGCGACGGCGGAGTCGATGGGCGACCGCGTGAGGAGGACTTTTTCGCTAGCCTTTCCCCTCCTTTCTCCGGCAAGACCGAAGTCATGCGGGAGCTAGGCTGGCCCGTCGATCCTCTCGACCGCCGATCGGCCTAGGCCGGTCGGCACCCCGGTTCGGTGAGAGCGGGGCGTGCATCGTGAAGGTCGAGCATCAGTTTCATTTTGCATTTCTTGTGGCTATATTTTTGTAGATCTACTTTTCCTGATTACAAAATTATTTCTGATGTTGTTGCTTAGGCGGGGGGACTGTGGCCATTACTCCGGTTGATTACAGTTTTCCACCTCCGAGGAACGTCGGCACACATTGAAAATATATTTGTCGATAGGTGTACATGGTCGAAGAGTACCCTGCCCAACCTTTGATCACAAGCGTCCTAAATGGCTAAGCAACTCATGGCTGCTGGACAACAGCCGGTCCAGTTTGCTCGTATTGTTGTAAATCATTTTCATTTCCATTGAGGGGACGATGGATCGGGTGGGCGACGCAAATTAATTATTCGGGGGCAGCGGCCGAGCGGAAAGTGTTAGCACTAGCATCCCGTTGCCTAGTACTTATATACAAGGTAGCTACTTGTAATCCTAGTACTTAGTGTTATGCCTTTAGCGGTACTCTATTCCCTATTAGTGGCGGTCGGCCGGCCCTGCCGGTGCCTTCGCCGGCCGCCATCTCTCTCTCCTAACACTTCTCTACTCACCACAGCCGGCCCCCTTGTGGGGCCGGCACGACCTCCGGCACGAACTATCCGTTCCCAACTCTAACAGGTTATGGGCCCTCCACCAAGTTACACTAGAGAAGAGCGTGTGTAAAGCGCTCGGCGCCACGCTAGTCCTACCATCTCCCACGTAAGAAGGAGAAGAGCGTGTGTAAAGCGCCCGGCGCCACGCTCGCCCCACCCTGCTTTCAGTCTCACCAAGCCTTCAGCCTACCGATGCTCTCGACCGGATCCGGTTTTTTAAGACCAACCCGCGAAAATTCGGCCCGTGCTTGAATTAGTACTGTTATAGCTTTTTCCCAAGGCAACGCCGCAACGCTCACCTAATTTAGCGAGGAGCTAACCTTTCCCACGGCGAAAGGGGGGAGTCAACACGAGCGCCCGTCTATGTTTTTGCGTGCCTACGCGCTCCTAACGGCCTTGTTGGCTTTGCTTCTTCCTCGCCGGTCGCTCTCATGCGTCGGCTAATTCGCCCGTGGACAGTTTTTCCCGCTACATGTCAGAATAATACATTACGTAGTACATTTGGAACCCTTTCTTATCGGTAACTCGCCTATAGCGGCACGTTCCTGTGAGCGCATGTCGCTTCACCTACCCGGCATGAGACACACGCTACAAGCACTACACCTTCGACCAATATGGCACCTTCCTCGACGCAAGCCAGGACGACGTCAAGACCTCGGCTACCTTGAAGGGGGGTGTTAGCACTAGCATCCCGTTGCCTAGTACTTATGTACAAGGTAGCTACTTGTAATCCTAGTACTTAGTGTTATGCTATTAGCGGTACTCTATTCCCTATTAGTGGCGATCGGCCGGCCGTGCCGGTGCCTTCGCCGGCCGCCATCTCTCTCTCCTAACACTTCTCTACTCACCACAGCCGGCCCCCTTGTGGGGCCGGCACGACCTCCGTGTAACTATCCGTTCCCACCTCTAACATGGTTTCGATTTGCATATGTTCTTGCACGCGGACAACTAATTATTGTATGAGTGAGTGACCGAGTGGGTACGCCACATTCACATTTCAAGAATGAACCCGACTTGCAACGTGTGTACATTGGCGCAACGATTTGATGGGTAATGGACAAAGTAATGCTAGCTTGGAAAAGACTGAATTTTGTCGATGTGCATGGCGACATGGCGTATCTATCATATCTACTTTAGACGTCGACGTATTGATATTTTGGATTATAGATGTTGATACGGCCGATATTTTGGCATGTCGATATTGATGGCAAAACTAACCGATATTATCGCCAATGTAAAATAAATACTCGGGGCGATAATATATTAACACATCGAACTTTGACAATTGCCATATTTTCTTTGATTTTAGTTAAGAACAGTATTGTTAATGATGGTAACTCTGGTGTCATCATATAATGATGTGATTCTGTCAATGTCACATCCTGCTAGTACATCGATGGCAATACCATCGGGTGAGATTTTCGTGATGGACATACTATCGACGATGATGTGTCTGTGATTGATCCATGGTCTTAGCTCAAACGTATCATTGGTTGTCACCGCTTATGACCTAAGTTCCCATGGTTTGTGCATTCTGCATACCGCCATGCAACAATAACATTTCATTTGCGTCCGACCACCCTAAACCAACATGAGGTTGCTCTGACTCAATCAAGATCGATGTTAGTGGCATGTCATTATGTGGAGATCCCACTAACATTGCCTGTGACATATATTTAGCTGCATGTCATCATAGAATACCAATATTTTACTTGCTTGCAAATGGGGTATCCACGGGGGGAGGATTGGAGTCACATAGCGAAAGAGTCAGGTCCAAAGCTTTGGACAAAGCGGCTCGAGATGCCGGACGAAGGCCATGCGCGGTTTGGGCATAGCAGAGCTTCTAAGAACATAATGGGGGGGTACAGGAAGTTTTCGACCTCTCATCCAGGTGCAAAGTTGTCAAGGAACTGAACCAAATGCAACAACGTCAACTACCACAACTCCAGACAGACGTATGTGAGCGAGTTTTCGTCCGATTGTGATCGATGCAGGGGCTGGGCTAGTCCACTCCAACGCACTTATTATGGATGCGCTACTGAATGAGGGTCTGCACAAGACAACATCAATGGCGACTGCGCCAAAGCCTGCCGGTAAGTCTGCGCTACGATACACCACAATACGCACATGGCGTTTCAGTTCTGCATCACTAGCGGCTCTCGACTTCGCGTGACGGTGCATATGCTACCAGATAATTATCGTAGCATTGGTGTGAAACGAGTTCTTTATGGAAAACAGTTAAAAGACAGGATACATAAATGATTAGTAAGAATTTTCGACACGGCAAGCTCTCTCTGTCTCTCTAACACACAGTCGTCATTCATAAATACGTTCGATCCATATAATACTGTAGAAGGGCTCGTGCGTCAGGGTGCACCAGTTTTCGTCCGATTGTGATCGATGCAGGGGCTGGACTAGTCCACTCCAACGCACTTATTATGGTTGAGCTACTTAATGAGGGTCTGCACAAGACAACATCAACGGCGACTGCGCCAAAGACTGTCGGTACGTCTGCGCTACAATACACCAAAATTCGCCCATGACATTTCAGTTCTACAACACTAGTGGCTATCGATTGTGCGTGACGGTGCATATGCTATCGTAGCATTGGTGTGAAACGAGTTCTTCATGGAAAACAGTTAAAAGACAGGATACATAAATGATAAGTAAAAATCTTCGACGCGGCAAGCTTCCTCTGTCTCTAACACACAGTCGTCATTCATAAATACGTTCGATCCATATAATACTGTAGAAGGACTCGTGCGTCAGGGTGCACCAGTTTGCCAAAGACAAATAACGTTAAAAAAGATCTCTACCCATCGAAGTCAAGGCAATGGTATTTGAAGCGCACAGGAATATCAATCACAACACGATCTTGTCTTCCATCCAATGCATTGTGCCAAGACGATCCTGCATGCCACTTGCCGCTTCTCAATAAGAGCTCTGGGGCATCTTGAAGGAACCTGAGAGGAAAAAGGGTGTAGGGGGAGGGGAGGCTGGAACCTGAGTGTACCACAGTCAAGAGTCAGTGACACTGTGAGATAGGAGGCGAAAGTAACGCTAGGCTATCAATGGTTGGCAGTGGAAACGGGGCACGGCGAATATCGTACCATCACAGTGGCATGCATAAATGTATGTCCCTGTGATCTGTAACCTGTGCCCCTTTTTCATTCCCCTGTTTGCCTCAACTGCACCCCTCTCTCCAACGCTGCCTGCCCACCCGCTGCAACCAACACCGCTCGATTCACGAAACAACGCAGGCTCTGGCCTCCCCCGCAACGCGCCGCACAGCAACAAGGATGCAAACGACATCGTGGCATTTTGTGCAAAAGAGAAAACCCTGGACCTGCTGCGCAGCTTTGGAGCTCGCCCCGACCACACACACCACACGCTTGGCCATGACAATAATAACCTGGACCTGTAAGCCCCCCCTCACCCACCCCCCTCCCCAGCGAGCTACTCTGCCTGGTTCCTGTTCTCTGTCCCCTCGCACAATAACCAAAAGAACGCTCGCATCGCATCTGCGCGCCGAAATATTCACCCTGTTGCAGACCCTGGATCTGATGGCAGCACCTGTACAGCCTCGCCTCCTGTCGCAGCAGCACCCTCACTCTCGCGCATCTGCTGGCGCGCGCTCGTCTCCGCCACTCTCTCCATCGGGTCCCTTGGTGGCATTCCACGCCGCAAACCGTGCGCGGCGCTCCTCATCTGTCTCCTCCTTGCGCTTGGGGCTGCGGCTGCGCTCACGCCTGTCCCTGTCACGCTTCGGGCTGCGGTCCCTGTCACGGCGATCCTTGTCCCTGTCATCACGGCGGTCCCTATCCCTGCTCTTATCCCTGTCACTGCGCCTGCAAGACAAAATAAACATGGTAAGCAATTTTCGAGCAGCTCGGCTCAGTTTTCCTTGCAGAACCGAGACAAAGCCTGCTCTGAGTACCTGGAGCTCTTGTATCTGCCGAACAGGTGCTTGCGTAGGTCCCTGGAAATTGGCTTCAGGTGCATAAAGTTGCAGTACCCTCCACGCGCACAGGTGTTCTCTTCATACTGACGGCAGGTGGCCTCACGAAAGTCAGTAACGGGGGAAAACTCAGCCACTATGGGGCGACCGTTGTAGTAGCGACCGGTGAGCGCGCCGAGTGCGGCTGCCGCGGCGGTCTCGTCACGAAACTTAACGTACACGTTGCCAACCATGTGGTCAGCCAAATTGTCGCAAACATTTAGGTTCTCGATCTCGCCGAACTGCGCCACCTCCTCGAACACATCCTCGTAAAAGTCTTCGAAGTGCTCCTGCGCCTTCATGGCGTCGAACTGCTGCGGCTGACCGTCTGGGCCGGGCGGTGCTAGCAGTGCCGGATTCTGGTACATATTGGCCAGCAGGATGCTTTGGCTCATGGTGGGACGGTTGTGCAGTCGAGAGCAACGGTCTCCGTGCCGACAGGCTCTGTAGCACAAGCACAGGTGAGCACCATTATCAGTTGTCAAAAAAATTAGAAAAAAAATAGCTCACTTTGCTGATTCTTGAGGGAGAGCAAGCAAGATGTAAAAATACGCTCGCCCGATCTACGCTGCCCTAGAGAGTAAGCTTCTAGCTAAAAACAAGCGAAGAAACTATTACCTGGCGAAATTTTCGACGGAAGCACGGCCGAGGGGAACAGCAAGCGCAGAGGGGCGGCGGGCGAATAACGAGCGGTGCTTGAAGAGAGGTACAAGGGAGGTCATGTGCTCTACATTCCGCAGTGTTCACAACGGATGCCAAAATCAACCCGGGGGTGCCCGCGCACCGCGCCCCGAAGTTGTTCATAGGGAGGGGGGATTAAGGAGCGTACCCCATCTTAAAGTAGAACGGGCAGTTGACACGGTCCTTCTCCGTGCCGAAGATACTCGCCAAATGCTCCGCCATGGTGAGAGACTAGTGGCCGGCGGCGGCGACGAGGTGAATATGTACTGAGTATTGAGTACTGAGGGTAGAAAGAACGAGGTGCTCCTTGAGCTTGCAACGACGTTACGAGGTGAAGAATAACGAGCAGAGCTGAAGCCTGAAGGACCCCGAGCAAAGACTTGCGCTGAACAAACTTAATTGTTAGCGCTGGCCGCTGTGAAGGGGGGTTGCCGGAGACCCGCGTATTGTTGGTAGGCGTGATATGTCGTGAGGCAAACTTCTTCTGGGCCCCACGATCTGCGCCAACAACCCGCAGACTATGAATGTGAGCGCAGCAGCAGCAGCAACAAGAAACTTCTACTATCGCTTTCCCGGTACGTGGCTGGTACAGGTACCTGTACCTGTACGTTCGTTTTTCTTTTTCCGCCCGCGCCGCTCGGGCCGGCATATGTGACTGGCAGGTAAGCCCGCACCCACACCATCTACAGGCGGCCTGCTGTACCTGTACTGCTAGCTGCGGTGATGTGGTCTTCCGATTGTATATAATATAATACTATCTAAGGAAAAATCCTAATTATCCTCGCTATTTTCTTATGGAATCTTGATTGAACTTTCATAGTGATCCCCCCGTCACTCTTGCCGTTTTGTTTCCCCTCCCTTTATTTTCCCTGTCCGTGCTCATGTTGCTCCTCTTGTAATCAAATTAATTATTTGCCACAACCCGCGAGAGACGATGATGGGATATTATAAGCTGATTGATGGTCTCCACAACTTCCATTTTAATTTAACCAAAGTTCATCGCCAGTGATGATGTGTTGTGGCATGCCTTCCTGTTCCTCGGGCTGAGGCATGTAGGGGTTTTTCCTCCTTGCTCCTTTTTGCTTGGTGGTTCACACTGCGTTTTCTTTATTTAATAAGTCAAGTAAATTAAACCGAAGTCCATCTTTCTTGCCGTCAAAATTTCCAATTTGATAGTCAATTGCAAGACGATGATGTTCCGATGGAGCCGACCATGTACGCACAGCTAGCGACTACTATGACTACATACGAAGGTGTCCCGCCGGCCTAGTACACCATACGGAGATGTGGCAGTTTGCATGTCTAAAGCTTCGACCAAGATGGCACCTTCCTCGACGCAAGCTAGGACGACGTCAAGACTTCGGCTACCTTGACGGGGGTTGTTAGCACTAGCATCCCGTTGCCTAGTGCTTATGTACAAAGTAGCTATTTGTCATCCTAGTACTGAGTGTTATGCTATTGGCAGTACTCTACCCCCTATTAGTGGCGGTCGGCCGGCCCTGCCGGTGCCTTCGCCGACCGCCATCTCTCTCCTCTCACTTCTCCATCCACCACACCCGGCCCCCTTGTGGGGCCAGCACGACCTACGTGTAACTACCCGTTCCCGATTCCGAAAGCACTATCACCGCATCCGAGGCTCAAAACTTGCTCTTGATGCCGTGGCTTCCGGTTTGTTTGGCGTTTCTAGCCCCCCGTCTCCCGAAGTCGCTCTACGCCGTGTTGAGAAGACCAAGCTCGAGAAGTACTCGGAGGGGGTGAGGAGTCGCCCCGACATCCGCTTCATTCCTTTTGTGGTCACGGAATTTGGCACTCTCGGCGGCAACGCCACGGCTTTCTTGACGGAGCTGGTCAAGCAAGCAACCGCCTCTAAGGGGATGTAGCGGTTTGTCCGCCGCCGCGAACGATTTGGAGGCCGCTTCTTCCTGGGTTGGGATGCCTTCTCATGCCTCGGCGCTCTTCGTCCGCGCCATGGGCCGCAATCGTCCCCGTGCTTCCTCGAGCGGCGCGTGAGACGCCGCTTGTCGCCTCCACGTGTTGCATTCTCAGCGTTGCCTAAGAGTTTCCTTAGTTAAATTAGCTAGGTTTGTGCATAATGTAGTGCTTCCTTTTGCCGTGCTTCGGATTCTGTGATCCTCTTGTCACTCTTGCCCTTTTGGTTTCCCTCCCCTTTTCCCTATAATTCGTGTTCATGTAGTTCTTGTTGTAATCATATTTCACAAATTCATGGATACTTCTATGCAGCTTAGGCCTATGGGGTTTTCCCCTCTTTGTTCCCTTTTATTCGGTGGCTTATGCTGTCGAGCTCGAGTACCCGTATATCTATTGACGATATTGATGTTGCTGCTGAATTATTTTTTTTCATCGCGGGTTGGCGGTGCGCTTTTCAACCATGCAAACACATTTAGTGTGGAAGGTAACTCACGCAAAACGTAGTTACAGCCACAGTCACGCAAACAAGACAGTCACAGAGACAACCAACCTACATGCGTGGTGTCGGGATAACAAAAGTGGGAGAGCTGTAGCCTAGCGACAGCTATGTACCGAGTCAAACAGTTTATCGGTATGTCCGATCTAGACATGTACTAATCATATCTAGAGTAGCTTACAATAGCTATCTGCAACTAATAGTTATACGGTATTACTTACAACACTCCCCCTTAAGGTAGCTACGGGATGAAGCGTTGCATTGGGTCTTGTCCTCCAAGGATTGCACTTCGGTGTCTTGCTAGTGCAGGTCATGGGAGGGGTTTGGTGAGCATGTCAGCCACCATCTGGTCAATGGGGAGGTACCTCAACTTGATGGTTCCCTGCTCCACGTGGTCTTTGAGGAAGTGCCACTTCATACCGATGTGCTTGGTCTTCTCGCTAACTAAGGCATTCTGGGAGTATGCAATGGCGCTTTGGTTGTCCTCCCAAATGGTGGTGGTTTCGGTGATGGGGGAGTTGAAGATCTCCCCCATGAGTTGTCGGAGGTAGAGTTCCTCCTTGGTGGCGTCAGCCGCAGAGTAGTACTCGGCTTCACACGTGGATTGAGCCACACAAGTATCTTGTTTGGACTTGTAACTGATGGGCCCGCGTCCGAGGGTGAAGAGATAGCCAGAGCGAGACTTGTGGGTGCTGCTGTCGTTGGCCCAGTTAGCGTCGGCAAAGCCTGTGAGTTGGAGGTTGTGGTCCGTGCCCCCCCCAACGTCAGGCGCATGTCGATGGTGCCATGAAGGTAGCGGAGGACCTTCTTCAGAGCCTGCAGGTGTGCCTCCGTGGGTGAGGCTTGGGCGGAGCCGAGGATGCTCAACGCCGTGGAGACATCGGGGCGCGTGCAGACGGCTGCGTATTGGAGGCTGCCCAGGAGACTGGGATAGACGTCCTTGGCCACCCCGGTGAGAGGGGGCGAGGTCATGTGCGCGAGGCCGGCGAGAAAGCCCGGGTCGATGGGAAGTGACGACGGCTTAGAGTCGGACATGCCGTACTTGGCGAGTATGTCGCGCAGGTACTTGGACTGGTCCAGCGAGATGGTGCGCGTGAAGCGGTCGCGGGTAATGTGCATGCCGAGGAGTTGGGAGGGGTCGCCGAGGTCCTTGATCTTGAACCGTGCTCCGAGTTGAGCTTTGAACGATGCGAGACAAGCGGCATCATTGCAGGCCGCGGGAATGTCATCGACGTACATGGCGATCATGGCGAAAACGTGGCCGGTGCGGTAGATGTAGATGCACGGGTCGGAGACGCATTGTTGCTATCCATGGTCGACGAGCCATGCACGAAGTAGCATGTTGAACTCGCGGGGGGACTGCTTAAGGCCGTAGAGGCAACGCTTGAGGTGACAAACCTTGGACGTGCCATCGTTGAAGCCGAGGGGCTGGCGGATGTACACGTCTTCCTGGATGGGGACGTAGAGAAACGCTGTGTCGATGTCAAGCTGGCAGAGTTCAAGGTCGCGAGCGGCTGCGATGGCCACGAAGAGACGCAGGCTGGCCATGCGGACAAGGGAGAACGTCTCTGTGTAGTCATGCCCAACGCGTTGGCTGCACCCCTTGGCGACGCACCGCGCTTTGAAGCGGGAGACGTCGCCGGCGGTATCCGACTTGACTTTGAAGATCCACATGTTGTTAACGACCATTCGGCCTAGGGGGAGGTCCACAAGTTCCCACTTGCCGTTGGCGATGAGGGAGGAATACTCCTATTGCATAGCTGCTTGCCAATGGGGGGCTTGGGCGCTGTCCAGCGCAGCCCCGTAGGATTTCGGTTCCACACACTCCCGGGCGGAGAGGAGGGCGACGGCAATAGGGGACGTGCCTGCAGGTGTGTGCGGGGGACCCGTGATAAGGTCGGGAACTTGAGGGTGCTCAAAGATGTTTTCTTGAGCTTTGCCTTGTTCAGGATCACAACACGCCGTCACGAGGGTCGGGGGGTAGTCGGACAAGTGGGCAACCATATCGCCGTATCGAATGGGTTGTGAGCGGAGCCGAGCACGGCGAGGGGCTGCAGGGGGGGGGAGGGGTGTTCGTAACGGGAGGTCAAGGGGGTGGGATAGGGGTGAGGCTGCGGGTACGTCTGCCGAAGAGTCGATGATGACCGAGTCGACGGATGGTTGTGTGCCGAAGCCTGGGGTGTCTTCTTGAAAGACAACATGGACGGAAGTGGTGATGCGACGCGTTTCCGGGTTGTAGACACGGTACCCGGGTGCCTCAAGGGGATAGGCCATCATAACGCCGCGGAATGCTTTTTCACTGAGTTTCCGACGTTGTTTGTTAGGCACCTTGGCGAAAACGGCGCAGCCGAAGACGCGGAACTTGGCGGCGTCGGGCGCAGACGACGTAAGGAGTGTGAGGGGGACGCCACCATCGGGTCCGACTGAGGGATTGTACGTGCGGTTGCGAAAGGACACAAGAGTGATGACAACGCACGACCACATGAAATTGGGAACGGCCATGCTGTGGAACATCGCCGACGCATTGTCCCGGATAGTGCGCCAAGGACGTTTGGCTTTGCCGAGCATGTGGTGGGCGTATGGGGCAGAGAACGGGATCCTGACGCCGAGGTGTGCACACATCTGGCGAGTGACAGCAGCTTCAAACACAGAGTCGGAGTCAAATTTGAGGACTGGTGCGAACGCGCTCGTCTGGTAGTGATGGCGGGCATGCAAGTGTTTGATGTCCAAGAGGATTGTTTCGAACTCCGAACATGCGTCGTCTTTAGACTTCAGGAACCGCACCCACATGTAGTTGGTGTGGTGGTCGATGACGAGTAAGCATTAGCGGAGGCCATGTGGGGAGGGGACATTGACTGGTCCCCCGAGGTCAACGGACAGGTTGAGGAGGGGGCGGGATGGTTTCGCGCAAGCCTCAGTGTTGCGCGGTGCAGCTGTGGCTTTGTATAATAAGCAAGAGTCGCAAGAAACTTTGTTTACAGAGCTAGTTAACACAGGGCTAGTCGGGACACCGTAAGTATGCTGGGCATGTAGGCTTTGCATGTTTAGGTGTTTAAACCGACGGTGCCACGGTACGGGATCACACTAGGCAGTAAGGGCAACCCGAGGTGAGGGTTCACGTGCCGACGTTGCGGATGGGCTTGAAGGGAGCTCCGGCTGGTGGCCAAGGAGGTAGAGACCGTTTTCGGACGGTTCCAGCACACCCATGCATGTGGTTACCAAAACCAGACCAATGACAGAGTTAGAGGGGAAGATGAATTCACATTCGCTGTGTGTTTGCATCCAGTTGACACTAAGGAGTCTATCGATACGTTGAGCAGAGCGAGGGGACAGGTCGGGGGTGTATAGTGCATACACAGTGCGGTGAATAAGCTGGCTAGAGGCAAGTTTGAGATAAATCCGCACTGAGCCACTGCCCTTAACGTCAACGCCGACTCCTCCCACGCGAGAGGGATCGGAGGGGGGTGTGAACTTTACGAAGTCATCTCGGAACGCGGTGAGGTTAATCGAGCATGCGTAATCAACGACCCAGAACTATGAGAGGATACTACCTGGGGTGAGGGAAGAGGAGAATGCCACATAGTTGAAAGGGACACTCACCTCGTCGTCATCGCAGTCATCCGCGCAGTCCTCGAGGGTGGATAAGCTGTCAGCGTCATCGCCGGGGGCGTCGTCGGCTGGGACGTCGCTCAGCGGAGCAGCGTGAGCAGAGGTAGTGCCACCGGGGGCGCCGTACTTCCGGACGAGCATCTTACGCTTGGCGAGGTTCCACTTAAGGATAGCGTCATCCGGGGCAGTGCAGGCGGACATGAGGTGGTTTAGGCTCCACATACGCCACACTTGTTGGGTAGGCCGCGACTACCACGATGATTACGGTGTGGTTGGCCTCGACCGTTGTGTGAACCGCGGCCCGCAGCGACGAACGCGGAGATGGGAGGGGGTGATGCGACAGGGGCGGGTGTGTCCGGGGCAGGGTCGTCGTCCATGTTGTGCGCGAGGTGGAGGATGCTGGTCATCACCTTATCAGCCGACAATAGGTAGTTTGTGTCAAATGCGTTGATGACGCTTTGTTTAGCTTGACCGTGTGGGCCGCTGCTGGAAATACCGCGCAGCATGAGGAGACCGAGGTTGTGGGGGTGAATGGCAGCGGAGCCATCAACCATTTGGCACGTCTCGTTGTAGTCATCAAAGGCATGGCGCATGTAGTGGACATATTCACTGAGTGACTTTTTCACTGAGTGGACATATTCACTGAGTGACACTGAGGACTATTCACTGAGTCCATGGCGCTATTTGACCATCAGGTTATCCAAGAGTGACAGGGAGCGAGCAAAAGACCGACAGTCGAGGCGTTCACACATGATGTCCCACGCGGCAGCGGCGCAGTCAGGGCGGGCTGAAGAAACGCATTTCATCGCCTGGTCAACGCTGATTCGCGCTGCTTGCATGGAGGAGCAGCATGTAGGCGTAGTGTTGCGCCTGTTCGTCTAGCTAGACGCCGGAGTCGCGGATGGCCAGCTGCGGAATGAGATATGCGGCCTTGATGGAGAGGAAACAAAGGAAGGTCCTCCTCCATTGCTTAAAGTTCGTGGTCGAGCCCATGATGGGGACCGACATCTTCATGGACCGGTTGAGAGCGTCCTTGTCGAAGCCGGTGGCTTCGTGTGCCGCTCGGCCGATGACAACCGGGTCAATGGTGGGGCGACGACCGCCACGAGTGGTGTGGCCGCCACGATGGGCTGTGGGAGGATGCCGTCCATGGAAGGGAAGAGGTGGACCACCGGGAAAGGGAGAGTGGCCGGCCATCGTATGCGGCGGGCCGTACGGGTGCGGGTGGCCACGGAAGGGGGGGACGAGGTGGGGGCGCGCCTCCGGGAAGAGAGGTCCGGGGCTTTGAAGGGCATATCCCGCGGGGGGGTGTGGTGGGGGGGGTGGGAAGTGTTCCACCGGTAGCTCGTGACGCGAGGGCTCGCGGGGCGCATCGGGACGGCGTTGGGCGACGGTGGGGTCGCCAACATGAGCTGCAACGGTAGCTGCAACGATGGCCATTTGTGCGTCCGGATGGGCGTAGCCAAGCAGGGGGAGGGTGTGCACGTCGTGGCCGTCTCGAGAGGGTTCGAGCTGCGCATCGCGACGGCGCTAAGCGACATGGGTGTCGGTATTAGCAGCCGCAGCAGCACCAACAGCAACAACAATAGCGTCGGCCGACTGCGCGTCCAGGCGGGCGTTAAGGAGCGCCATTTGCTCCAAGACGAGCGCGAGAGTATCAGGGGTGCGAACGAGAGTGCTCCGCTGAGAGCCGAGGTCAGGGGAAGCACGAGGCGAAACATGCGGAGAGTCGGCATAGCGAGTTTTCGGCGCCATTTCGACACAGGGGGGGAAAGAAAGAGTAGAATAAAAAACAGGCAGCGGTAAAAATCGCTAGCCGGACTTGTGCCTAACAATGGTTTCATAGAGACGCCCTGATGCCCCCCGACCCCTCGGCCTGATGCCACGGGGTGTCTCAAAGCACCTTTTTTGTATCCTCCACCCAGTGTGGGGCACAAGTCGAGGCCAAGGCTAGGACAGGTGGAGCGTTGCGCTGGCGGCCGATGAGTCGCTAAGATAATATTAAAATAAAGAGG